>VMDO01009513.1:0-76857 GCA_007922755.1 Pedetes capensis | reverse complement strand
TCACGCCCTCCTCACCCTGTCCTTATACCCTCCTCATACCTTCTTCATGCCCTCCTCACACCCTCCTCACGCCCTGTTCACCCCATCCTCACACTCTCCTCACGCCCTCCTCATGCTCTCCTCACCCCATCCTTATGCCCTCCTCATGCCCTCCTCACACCCTCACGCCCTCCTCATGCCCTCCTCACCCCATCCTTATATCCTCCCGTGCCTTCCTCATGCCCTCCTCACACCCTCCTCACACACCCACTTTAGTACCATGCTCACGCCAACCCCACATCTTCCTCACGCCCTCCTCACGCCAGGGTTAGAAAGTCCACCTCTAGCTGGCCAGGGCTCGAAACTCTGCAGCGGCCGTTGCTTCAGCTGGTGGTCAGGAAGTGGCCTCTCGGCCCGGTTGCTCTGGATGAGCCTAGAGGCCCAGCGTGGCCGGAGGAGGCTGTGGGTGCTTTGACGGTGCTGGGTGGGTGTGGGGAGAACGCCCTGGGGTGCCACGGAGGGGCTGGGCTCCGAGCTTGTCCTGGAAGGCTGTGGCTGCACGGGGCTCGGCTTCTTCCTGTGGGGAAGGGGTAGACCTGAGCCCTGGCCAGCCTGGGAAGGCCACGGCAGGGTGAGTGAGGGCTGGGGTGCAGGAGCCTCGCACCCACCGTGCTAACCACGGTGGGAGGGGCAGTCCGGGCCCTGGCCTGTAGCCGGGAGAACACTTTCCACGGGAGAAAGGGGGAGAAGAAAGGCTCTGGGGCGCCTGGTAACTTCAGCAATCAGCGCCTTGTCAGGCAGAGAAAATGCTTTTTAATGTTCGGATTAATTATTGATCAGCACAGCACGCGCTTGATTGCTGCTTCCTGTTGGCCGAGGCGAGGCTCCCGCTGTGGAGCTGGAGGAGCAGCAGGCCCCCTGGGGTGACGGTGACACCCCATTAGTCACCTTCTCCCTACATGTGAGAGGGAAGCCCAGGCACAGGGTAAGGGGACCTCAGAGGGGGGCAGCTCCCCTGGGGGGTCTGGAGCCGCCCCATCCCCATGGGTGCTTGGTGGCCTGTGTGGCGTGGCATGGGAATATGCCAGGCGGTCCACTCACCCAGAAAGGCGTGGAGGAGCCTGCAGAGACTGTGGCAGCCCAGGGCGGGTCAGGGCTGGTACCCCAAAGTGACTGTGCTGTGATTTGCACCTCTAGTTAAGCAGAAGGGCTGGGATTTAGCTCAGTTGGTAGAGCGCTGCACTGCAGTCTCTGAGGACCCGAGTTCAATTCCCAGTACCACAAAAATGGGAGAAGGGCCTGGCAATCCACTCCCAAGGCAATCCCGAAACAGTCAGCCATTGAAAACCCTATGAGGGTCGCTATGAGTCGCATACCGACTTGATGGCACCTAACAACAGCAACAACAAAGTTAAGCAGAATAAAACAGATAATGAAACAAAGCCCGCTCTCCTCCTTTTTATGCTCATTTAGTGTCAAATACAGCATGCATATGGGAGAGTGCATGGACCGTAACGGCACAGCGCAAGCAGTAACTCTAAAGCCTGCATCTGGGCTGCCACCATCCAAGCCCTGCACTGCTCCCCGTTCCACGCCCTTCTAGCTGACCCTCTTGGTCCTCGGGGACACCTTGCTGGGGCGCCGTCCCTCCCTCTAGGAGGAATCTGCCCCCAGTGGCTGCGAGCAGCTCACGCAGTGTGGCCAGTTTTGTCTGAATGGAGCTGAACTCCATTGGCCCTTTGTTTCTTGTTTCTTTCAGCTGCCCTTTGTCATGGTGCCCGGCCGGTTCTCCTAACAGCACCTCTTCCAATCCGTGGCCTGGGCCAGCTCTTGGTCTGGCTTGTGGTGTGTTTCCTTTCCCTGCTGCAGCCCGTTGGCTGGCGTGGCGACATGGCGCTCTGTCGCACTAGTGTAGCACAGCCTATTTGCTCGCTCCACCGCTGATTAAAAACGGGTTGTTTCCCCATGTGGCTGGTCTCATCAGCGCTGTTCTGGACATGCCTGTGCAGGTCCACAGCTGTCCTGTGTCCCCTTGTAGGCTTTTGGTACTATTGAATTTCTCTCAATGTAATTTTTAGGCTTTTTTGTTGAAGTTGTACAACGTTGTTAGATGCACTCCGAGTAATTCAATGATCTTTGATGCCTTTGAGTGACATCTTTTACTCATGTGCTGGTATAGAAAGCTGATTTGAATTTGTTTTCCCTGTTGTGGCTTTTGATTTTTTGCTGCTGCTGTTCTGTCTCACTGTGCTGTGCTCTGGACAACAGCTCAGGCCTGTGCTCTACTCTGTTTACTTTGTTGTTGTTGTTGTTGTTGTTGTTAGGTGCCGTAGAGTTGGTATCCGACTCATAGCGACCCTACATACAACAGGGGAAACACTATCGTCAGTGCTTCTCTGTTGTTCATAGGGTTTTCAATGGCAGATTGTTTTTTGGGAGTGGGTTGCCAGGTCCATCTCCCAAGCCTACAGTACCTGGTGTTCCCAGGCGGTCTCCCATCCAAGGACTAACCAGGCCCGGCCCTGCTTGGCTTCCGAGACCTGACAGGATCGGATGCCACAAGGCTACAGCTACAGGCTCAATTTCTCTAGCTGCATAAAATCTGCTGTGAAACCTGTGCACTTAGTTCTCATTTTTGGTGAATTTTCAATTTTAGACATTTTTGTTTTGTTATTTTTATAATCTCCTTTGACATGCTTTACAGTTTTTAGTCTCTTATAGATATTTTTGAATTTTTTATCTGTTAAACTTAGTAAGCACTGTGACGCATCCTCTGCTTAGAATCTCCAAAGCTCAAGTCTTTGTGCCTCTGCTTCTATTGTTTCCATGGAATTTTGCCTCAGTGTGTGTGTGGTTATCTTCAGATGCTAGATATTGTATTTGAAGGAGTACTCGCGAGAGTAGTTTGAGCCTTAGGAAGAGAGCATTTTACTGGTTACTTGTACATCACTGTGACCGAACACCTGAGAAAGACAACTTAAGAAAATTTCTGTTTTGGTGCATGGTTTCAGACGGCTCAGTTTTCGGTTGCTTGGTCCCCTGCACTTGGGCAGGACATCAAGATGGCAGGACGATGTGGCAGAGGCTGCTCCTCTCACAGTAGACAGAAAGCAGAGAGTCAGGAAGGGGTGGGAACAAGGTGACCTCAAGAACTTGTCCCCAGCGACCCACTTCCTCCAGCTCTAGCTCTAAGGCTGCAACATAGAACGCTGCAGGCCCACTGGTGGAACAGCTCAGCCTTAAAGGCACAGTTACAAGCAGTTGGTGTTCCGCTGGGCTGGAGGTCTGGTGGTCTTGACTCTCGCAGCTCGCCTTCTCTGCCTCCCTCCTTCCCAAGGATGGGAGGAATTGGGAGGATCTTCGTGGCTTGCTTGTAGCCTTCAGCACTTCAGGGCCCCTAGTCTTGACGGGTTGGCTTGCTTAGAGATCTTCTGCTGGATTGGGGGGGGGCTGGATCGAGGTGATGGGGTCTGGTAGCAGGTGAAAACAAGAGGGTCCAGGTGGGGTCCAGGAGCTTGCTTATATAGGCTCTTGGGAGGGGGTGGGTACCGGGAGCAGCCAATCAGGGCACATTCTTTGATAGGTATTGCAGGCAAACTGTCATACCTGCCAGGTAGGGCTGTTATTTAAATCAGGGAGCTGGGGTAGCCAATCAAAGTAGAGGTGGTTGGGACAGGGTCAGGCTGGTCAGGGGCTATCTTTGCTCACTTGATGGGAGGAGGGATAAAGGAGTGAGTAGAATGTAGCCTGAGTGTTAGCCCCTCATGCTGGTTAGGGGAACCCTATTTATGGGGTCCCTTAAAAATTCCCAACACAGCCCCGCCTCCTAAAGCTTCCAGAACCTCCCAAAGTAGCGCCATGAGCAGGGGACCAAGCCTCCAGCATGTGGACCTTTCGGGTGGGCACTTTGTGTCCAAACCATGACAGCATCTCTCTTCAGAGCTTGCCTGGCGGCTTTTTCCAGGCCCTCCCCACCTGTAGTAGGCAAGTTCTAGCCGTGATAGGTCACTGTCTAAGCTCACATAGGACTGCTCTACTGCTGCTTCCTCTTGGCCCGAGGCTGTGGCCCCTGGGCTTAGAGCAGAAGTGTTGTCAGAATCCTACTCCTCCCACCTCTGGGCTTTGACTCTGTTGCCCCCCCGTGCCGTGCTGGTAAACACTGAACAACTGGCTTTCCTGGAAAAAGAGAAAAAGACACAGAGAAAAAGGAAAGCCCTGGTGTGAGGCACCTGCCACACAGCGTGCACACAGCACCAAGGCTGCACGCAAGCGCCCAGCGCGCCCTCCAACGCGGAGCTGGGAGGAGAGGCAGACGGTTGGCTCTCACGTGCCTGTGAGCTGGCCCCAGCCACACGGGCCCTGTCTCACTGGTCTGCTGAGGGGACTGATCAGCAGACAGCCACGAGTCAGGTTGCCGCTTTCTGGACATGAGCGGCTTTGGTGTCTGGGTTCCCTGCAGGGCTCCTGCTTCCTCAGGAGTCCGGAGCTGGTAATGAATGCTTTGCTATCAGATCTGCTCTTTTATACTTTAAAGAGGATTTTAAAACGGCATCCGGATTTTCTGGTTGTCTTTGTGGATGGGTTGGTCCAGGTCGCCTGGCCTGCTGCCCCTTCGTGGACGGGTTGGTCCAGGTCACCTGGACACAGACATCTTCCATTTTCTGTTGTGAGAACAAAGTGCCCATGGCAGGAAAAGCGGACAGCGTGGAAAACAGAAAGCACCGCTGTTTCACGATGCTGCCATCCAACGGGAGCACTGTTGACATTTCGGGAATTTTTCTCCAATCTTATTATTTGGATGCCTCACAGAGCCTGTGCCATGAACAGAGAGGGCAGCTTGGCTCAGGGCTGAGCATGGCCAGAGACGCACCAGCACGTTGCCCCTGGCTTATGACCTTGGCCAAGCCTCTTACAGCCTCTGTCTCCCCGGCTGCCGAAGGAACAGACCCCTCCTCTCCCCACGTTGAGGTTCCCGAGCGGCCTGGCCGCCGGTGCTGCCTCTGGGCTGCAAGGCTCTGCCCCACGTGGCAGACACAGATGTTCCAGTTGTAAACGGTGGCCCTGCAGCCCAGATTCCAGGGATGGGGCCAGCTGTCGGCCTCCTTGGAATCTGGGTTTATGGGGAGCCCGGGCCTCATAAATGTCAAAGAATGCGTTCCTGGCAGCCCAGGAATGGAAAGCGCGTCTCTGAGGGACATTCCTCCCTCGCGCGCAGCTGCTCGGCGGGCGCTTCCATCCTCCAGCAATAATTAGCGCTGTTCCCCGGCCCTGAATTCCTGCCGCGGCCCCAGGGCTGCGCTCCTCCGACTCTGTGTCCTTCTGGTGCCCCATGGCCACGGCAGGTGGGAGAGCTGGGGCGGCATGGGGGAGGGCAGCGGGATCGAGGAAGCTGGCCTTGGGGGATCTGGAAGCAGCCGGCATGGTGAGGGCTCCAGGGACTGCGTGGCTATGGGGGGCATAAGCCTCCGCTCCCAGCTCTCGGGTCCTTGGTGCTGACATGGGCCCTGCTACCCTCTCAAGGGTGTGAGCAGCTGCCATCCTGAGGTGGGGTCCAGTGCCCTGGCCTTCCCGAGCAGGAAGACTCCTCAGCCCAGGACAGCCGGTCAGTGAAAATCCTGTCCTTGCCCATCGATGGCACCTCTCAGTTCACAGGGACATGGCCCAGTGCAGGCCTCTTCCTGGTCTCGTGAGGCAGGCAGGACACACAGCAGGAGGCGGAGGCTGGTGAGGCAATGCAGGGACACTGGTAACAGCCCACTCCCGGCCCCCACAGCAGGCAGGTGAGGGCTCCGACACGGTGGCATTTTCCACTGTGTCTGGAGAGCAGGTGGGGCTATCTCCAGGGTGACCCCCAGGACAGGCTGTCATTGGTTTCCTGTTTTCTTCATCAGCCCTCCTCCTCCCTTTGGCTGGAGGTGGGCTATGGATGGAGAGGGCCCATGACCCTTGGCTGCCTCCTCCAGCTTGATGGCCGGGCTGAGCCAGCTGGGGCACGGTAATCTCAGTGGCAGGAGCAGCAGCAGCCAAGCCACTAAGAAATAACTTGGCCAACCATGGCCTGAACTTTGTCTGTAGAGAAGCCTGTCTAGTGTCTCAAGAGCTTGTGGGTGGCTCTAACTATTATTCTCATTATCTGGGGGAGGGAAACAAGTGTGGAAGTTCAAGTAACTCGCCCGAGGTCGTGGACCATCACAAGGGCCGAGCGGGGAGTCAAATGATGGCTTCTGCCTGAGAAGCCCACACCGTAATGCATCTCGAGGCGGCTACTCCATGTCTGCTTACTGAGTAGAGAGCATGGACCTGATCCACGCCTTGGCCCGGAGCCCTTTCCTCAGGGCCTGGCACATTCATATTTAGTGTACAGTGGCATACGTATCTTCAGTGTATATTATCAGGCCAGCCACAAGATAGGTGTCGATTGCTGAAAGAAGAACTGGACAAAAGGGAAAAATACCATTCCACAGGGGGGGAAACTGAGGCTCCGGGGAGTCAGAGAGTAAGGTCTCTGAGTTCCTGGCTTGGGTTCTTACCCTAGAGCCCCCCCAGTTACATTATACACAGGACAGGAAGGGCACAAAGCCACAAGGAGGGGCTCCGTGGACGTCCCCTTGCCATGAAAGGCAGGGGCAGCGACTGCTCTTGCCTGTGACACACAGGATCCCAGACCTGCTTTCTCTCCAGGCTGCGACAAACTCTGTGGAGCTCTGTGCAGGTCTGACACACAGCACACACACCAGGTCCCTCAGGGGAGCAGAGGGACCCAGGCAGAATGCAAGGCGTGCTCATTGAGTTCTTTTGCTTGCAGGTCAGTGCGGACGTGGGATGCTGCTGCTGCTGGCCTGGGGTCAGGGGCAGTGACAGGCAGGCACCTGTCCTGCCTTTCATGCTGCTCCCAGGTGCCAGGACTGCAGCCAGGCTGAGACTGTGTCCAGCGCAGAGACAGCCTGAGCATAGCCCAGTGTGGTTCGGAGGTTGCCAGGCTCTGCAGAAGGACATAGACAGGTGACACTGGAGACCAAGTCATTTTTGTTCCCTCTTTGGGGTGGCCAGGCTCGGGGCCCCATGGTGAAGGTAGCCTTCCTGCTTGGTCCTGGGGCTCAGGGAGTGTCCGAGGGAGGGGCCGGCTGGACACTCTGCTGGGCACCAGGTGCTGCCAGTGCCCTGGGCGCTGGAGCGAGGCAGCTCCTTCAGAGGAGCTGGGGCTTGGGGGGCCTATGGTACCTGCAGGCTGCAGGCCCCTGCCAGTGTCCCCCGGCCGCACTGGAGGGGCGTGTGTGAGTGTGCACACATGTGTGAGTAGAGGAGAGTGTGTGCCTCCGCAGGTGTCTCCGTGGCCCCGCTCTGGGACTCTGCAGAGCAGGTCTTACCCAAGACCTCTGGGATCTGGGGCTGCAGCTGTGAGGCCTGCCAGAGCCATAAGATCCATCGGAGGGGTCTCAGCCTTACAAAGGGGGCTTCTGAGCCAGGCGCGGTGGCGCACGCCTGTAATCCCAGTGGCTCAGGAGGCGGAGGCAGGAGGATTGCAAGTTCGAGACCAGAGGCAGTCTGTGTAACTTAGCGAGACCCTGTCTCAAAAAAAAAAGTAAAAAAAAATGGGCTGGGGTGCAGCTCAGCGGTCCAGCACTTGCAAAGCATGCAAGCGCGAGGCCCTGGGTTCAACCCCCAGTACCGCAAAAAACAAAACAAAACAAAACAACAATAACAATAAAAAAAAACAAACAAAGGGGCTTCCGTGTGGCCACTACCTGTTTCTCTTTCGGAGGAGCCAGCTCTGGCCCTGGGCAGTCAGCTTTTGCCCTGTGGGGGTGGGTGGGGTGGGAGGAAATGGCGTAGGGTCCACTGGAAGCCGTGGGGACCCCCTGTGTGAGGCTGTGGCTTCTGCTCCCGGGCCTCTGAGGTGGTGGCTGCTTTGGGTTTGGGTGCCCAGAAGCAGGGGGGAAGGACATGCAGTAGCCTGCGCTGCCACCCCACAGTGGCCTGGGGGAGGAAAAGGGGCCCTAGCAGTAGGGGATGCCAAGCCAGAGCAGGGGCACAGAGAGGGGGCTCTGAGGGGCAGCCAGCACACCAGGGCCCCCTGCACTGCTGTGACACCCAGGCCTGGCTGGGATGGGACGGTACAGTGGCCCTGGCGTGGCTGGGGTGGACAGGTCCTTCTGGGGCAGCCTAAACCTTCAGGGGCAGGCAGAGGCCCCCAGCTGCAGCGTGAAGAGGTTCTGAGCTGCTGAGCAGCGCCCCGCCCTCCTCCTAACAAGGGTTCGGAGGGAGAATAAAGAGCAGCGTGATTTGCAGGGAATCTGTTTTTCTGTAGAAGAGCGGGCGGCTCTTAAAAGCCTGGGTGAAAGCCTTTGAGGGAACTCGTCGGCTTGAGACAGGAAAAATCGATAGCCTGATTCTCTTCTCAGGTTCAGTGGCTGGGACCTCTGTGGCGCACTGGGCAATTTGGATGTCATCGAAACCTGCTGATCGAATGGCCGCTAGACGCAGCACTCAACCAAGGGCCTGAGGGCAGCTCCCAGGGAGCCTGCCTGCTGAGCAGACAGAATGGGGACTTGACAGCAGCTCCGGGCTGTGGCTGGGCGGCCTGCGCGGTGTGCGCGGAGCAGCCAGGCCCTGGCAGAGGACAGGACAGCTGCGGGGAGGGAGGATGTGAAGCGGGGCTGTTGGACAGCGTCCTTGGAGACACTGAGCTGCTGAGTGAGCAGGACCAGCCATGCCTGTCTGTGGCAGGGGCAGTGGGCAGGCAGAAAACCTTCCAGAGGGAAATGGCCTGCTGGTGGCCGCCCAGGCTTGGGGACCCACCCGAGGAATCTATGTCCCCTCCCTGGCTGGGGCTGGGTCTCAGAGGAGCCGGGAGACTGGAGCTCGGGCAGGGCTGGTGCCAGGCAGCTCTGTGCTCCTCTTGGGGTCACATGGGGAGCCTGCCCCAGGACCCTGTGTGTCCACTGGGCAAGGGGTGGGGCCTGAGCTCAGGCCACTCTCCAGAGGACCTCAGGCTAGGCACAGGCACGATGAGGTTCATGTCTCACAGGTGTGGAGCCTGGAAGCTCGGATCAGGGCAAGGCCTCCCCGTGTAGATGACCTCTGCCATCTCTGTCCTCAGGGGACGTCCTCTGTGCACGGCTGTGTCCTGATCTCTCCTATGAGGATGCTGGGCCCACGCTAGTGACCTCATTGACCTTAGTCACCTCTTTAAAGGCCCTCACTCCAAACGCAGGCACATTACAAGGGGCTGGGCAAGGGCTGCAGTGTAGGAATTTTGGGAATACACAACTCGGCCCTAATAGGTGGGAAGTCAGATACCTTTCCTACACACAGCGCGGCCTGGTGTGCCGGTGGGTCTGTGGGCGGGCAGGGGCCTGACCGGACCTGGCCCTCTACTGTCCCCCCACGTCTCCCTCCCTCCGCCACCTGTCTCCAGGCCCAGAGAGGTCTGTTGTTTCTAGGTGCCAATGAGTCGTGTCCGACTCATAGTGACCCTTATAGGGTTTTCAACGGCTGGTTGTTTTCAGGATTGCCTTGGGAGTGGATTGCCATGTCCTTCTCCCATATTTGTGGTCTGGGACTCGAACCCGGGACCCCAGAGACTGCAGAGTGGCGCTCTACCAATGGAGCTAAATCCCAGTGAGGTCTGTGGTAAGGGGGCAATAATCCTGCTATTGTCCAAGGGCACCCATGGGCTCTAATGGTCCCCCTTCCCTCCTGACAGTGATGTCATTGTCACCTCAGCTGAAGGAGGCCTCACTAGCTGCCAGAGGCCTGGGTAGGTTCCTCCCCATCCATCATCTCCTAGGGTCTCCTGGAGACCTGGCAGGGGCTGCCGTGCCCACAACCCCAGGCAGGGGCCGCTCCTGGGAGCCTGATTCTGCCTCAGCGACCCAAGCAAACAGGTCAGCGCCAGAGCCTCAGGTGGGGTCCTGAGCTACCGTGGGGGACACAGGCCACCCTTCACAGCTCAGGTGAAGCTGGAGGTGGGGCCTGCTATGGGAGGGTGGTCTCAGCCACCCATCCAAACCCACAGGTGGGTGGGAAAAGTGAGGAGATGCAATCAGTGACTACGATCATCAGGCCAAACTGGGATCAGAGCTTCATAGCAGCAAATTCAACACGCAGAAAAGTGTGTTTTGGTGAGCTAGCTTCCAATGCAGAAATGAGTTAGCCATTCATGCAAGGGCTGCTTGGGGATCCTCCCCTGGCAGGGTGAGGGAGCTGGGGTGCGGCTGGGACAGCTCACATGGAGGGAGGTGGGTGGTCTGGGGCCCCTGTGCTATGCTGACCCGTGACCCTGCGCTGACCACAGAGGCCTGCGCCTGGGGGCTCCTGCCCATGTAGAGCTGTGTGCCAGAGTGACAGAGGTCTGGGGGCATCTGGGGTGGGGAGATGGGCTGCGCTCCTTGCTCATGATTTCTACGCAGTCAGTGTGAAGTAGCTGCTGTTGGAAACTAAGTCCTCCCCCTCAGTCCTGGGGTCCCACGATCTGGCAGGGATCAGCCCACTCATGACACACAGGCACTGGGGACCACGGCTGATGTCATAGCTCCCAGGTTGGACTAGGTACCAGGATTCCTCAGCCCTAGAGGGCAGCTGGCGTGGCAGCTCCTGGGTGCGGCTGGCTATCAGGGTTCCTCACGTGCAAGAGCCTCCTT
Source organism: Pedetes capensis (assembly GCA_007922755.1). Lineage (NCBI taxonomy): Eukaryota > Metazoa > Chordata > Mammalia > Rodentia > Pedetidae > Pedetes > Pedetes capensis. The sequence continues at coordinate 66,235 of VMDO01009513.1, read as the reverse complement.
CCCTCCTGTGCGCGCTGCGGGTTTTGCAAATCCCAGCTCCCCACCTCTGACCGTGCGGAGCCAGAGCGTGCCTGGCCTGTGAGCCGGATCCCCGACGCCTTTTCTTCATGTTGCAGTAACATGTGCACAATGCTTGTCATTTTAACCATTTGTAAGTGTACAATTCTGTAGCGTTACTTGTTGTTGTTGTTGTTGTTGTTGTTGTTGTTAGGTGCCGTCGAGTCGGTATCTGACTCATAGCGACCCTCTGTACAACAGGGGAAACACTATTGTCAGTGCTTCTCGGATGTTCATAGGGTTTTCAATGGCAGATTGATTTTGGGGAGGGGGTTGCTAGGTCCTTCTCCCAGTAGCGTTACTTAAATCCCCAATATTGGGCCGCCATCACCACTACCTACACCCAGGCAAGGCTGAGTAGAGAGAGTGCCTCCCTGTGCCTGCCTGGCACAGGCCACAGGACCAACTATCTTGTGGGACTCAGGCCCCGACTCCAGCAGGATAACTGTGACTTGCACATTTCAAAGGGGGAAACTGAGGCTCAGGGGTAGGAAGGGACTTCCCACCCCAGATGACCACAGAAGTAGGGCTGGGGTGGGATCTGCGGGTAGCCAGACCTAAAGCCCACCTTCTTTTCCAAGCATTTGGCTTCCCCTGGGGAGGCTGGAGGCCTCACCTGTTTGGGTTGCTCTTGGGCAGGGATGGAGATGCCAGGCAGCAAGGAGGGCCCAGGGGGCGGGGGGCAGGGGGCGGTGGGTGCAGAGGGGGTGAGGTCAAGGGCACAGCGGGGACTGGCAGGGTCTGTGGGGGCTGACGGTCAGAGCAGCATGGGGGTACCTCAGCAGAAGCGCCCCCTGGGGCTGATACAGGCGGAGCGCCCCGCTCTTGGTGAGGGATCATGGTGGAGGCCCTGGCAGGGCAGCTTGCCCACCATCACCTGGCCATTTTCCACTCTGCTTTCTCATTCACAGTGTTCACTGAGGCCTCTCTGGGGTGCCCCTGTCTCTGATGTGGGGGCGGAGGCTGAGGAGGGCCCCAGGCTTCACCTTTGCCCATAAACAGCTGCGCTGAGCCCGGCTGGGTGGGGTGACCACTTGCGGGATCTGACAGGGCGCCGGGCCCCTCTGCCGGCCCACCCTTTGTTCACTGCTTTCCCGGCTGTTGTGGATACTGCCTCCTCCAGCTCCTTTTTTCTCTGTCCTTCTCCAATTAATACCCTCCCAGCCCCGCAGACACCTCCGAGCCGGGTCCAATTATCGCATCCCCATGGCAGGCTGCCTCTGAGGCCGGCGCTGCCCTTGATTTGCAGGCAGCTCTTTGTCTAGCCTGTGGACCGCCCATTAGATGCTCCCTCTCGCCAGGGTCAATGCCGGGGAAAGCGGAGGACGCCCGCCTGTGCCACTCGGCCTGGGGCCCTTGGCTGGGCTCTGATTAACCCCTCGGTTGCCTATGGCAACTCTGATTGGTGACTCAAGAGTCGTGGAGGCACAGGCACCCCAGGGACCCCCAAGTCCAGCTCTGGACAAAGTGCTTAGGACCAGAAGGCCTTTGAGAGGAAAGCTTGAGCAAGCTGCTGGCTCAGGGTCCTCTCCGTCCCTATGGCTGGCACCGAAGACCTTGGCCCTGTAAAAACTGCTGCTCCCGCCTGGTACATCCCATGTGCCAACAGCAGGAGGTGGGTGTGCCCAGAGCTAGGTGGGCAGGAGAGACCGGGCACGGCAGGGCCCTGAGCTGGCTCCACCCTCCATTTCAGTGGCAGAGAGGCAGGCTGGCCTAGTGTTTCCAGAGAAGCCAGAAGTCCGGGCTCCCATCTTCTGGCTACTTCGAGGTGTTGGCAGGGAGCTCCACTTTCTTAAAACCAGGGCGCTGTGAGAAGGGCCCCGGGGAGGACGCCCAGCAGGGCCGCGTGACTGTCAGGGGGACAGGAAGCCGGGAGCCACAGAGGGCTGGTGCGACTCAGATGGGCATCCGGCCTCTCAGGAGCCCATCTGTGCACGGCTGAGTGTGGGCGTGAGCGAGCGAGTGTGGGCGTCAGCGAGAGGGCGTGGGCGTGAGCAGGCGTGGGCGTGAGCGAGCGTGGGCGTGAGCGAGCGGGTGTGGGCGTGAGCGAGCGGGCGTGGGCGTGAGCGAGCGGGTGTGAGCGAGTGAGCGTGGGTGTGAGCGAGCGGGCGTGGGCGTGAGCGAGCGAGGGTGGGTGTGAGCGAGCGGGTGTGAGCGAGCGGGCGTGGGCGTGAGCAAGCAGGCGTGGGCGAGCGTGGGTGTGAGCGAGCAGGCGTGGGCGTGAGCAAGCGAGCGTGGGTGTGAGCAAGCAGGCGTGGGCGTGAGCGAGCGTGGGTGTGAGCGAGCGGGAGTGGGCGAGCGTGGGTGTGAGCGAGCGGGTGTGAGCGAGCGAGCGTGGGTGTGAGCGAGCGGGAGTGGGCGAGCGTGGGTGTGAGCGAGCGGGTGTGAGCGAGCGAGCGTGGGTGTGAGCGAGTGAGTGTGGGTGTGAGCGAGTGAGCGTGGGTGTGAGCGAGCGGGCGTGGGCGTGAGCGAGCGAGGGTGGGTGTGAGCGAGCGGGTGTGAGCGAGCGGGCGTGGGCGTGAGCGAGCAGGCGTGGGCGTGAGCGAGCGTGGGCGTTAGCGAGCGGGCGTGGGCGTGGGCGAGCGGGCGTGAGCGAGTGGGCGTGGGCGTGAGCGAGCAGGCGTGGGCGTGAGCGAGCGAGCGTGGGTGTGAGCGAGAGGGCGTGAGTGTGAGCGAGCGGGCGTGGGTGCGAGCGAGCGAGTGTGGGGACCCACGCTGCCCCTCCCAGGCCCCGCTGTACTGGGCTCAGGCCCCCGAGAGCCAGATGCATCCCGTCCCCGGAGCGGCTGTGGCAGACGTGTCGCGCAGGCTGATGGGCCCTTGAGCTGAGGGGGCCCTGAGGGTCCTGTGCTGGGGGCACGGAGCCCAGGTGGAGGCAATTTCAGACCTAATCCCTCAGCCTCTTGGGGAAGGGGCGCCGTGCTGGCTGCGGGAGCGGGAGGCGGCTGCTGTGCCCGCACATCGCGCTGCCGGCTTATCAGCTGAGCCTCGGGGCAGGGGGGCAGGAAGCCCTGTGGGCGAGGTGCCTCTGTGTGTGCGTGCGTCTGTGGTCGTGCACATGTGAGTCAGGTCCTGTGTGTCACTGTGCCCTGCCCCTGAGTGTGCGCGATGGTGCCTTTGCTAGGCTGTCCGTGGAGGGCAGGGGTCCCCTGGCCAGCCCCAGGTCTGGGAAGAGGGCTGCTGTGTCTGCCACTGCGGTGGGAGGGGGAGGGGCTGGGAGAGTCAGAACTGGGGGTTCCCCAGGGCTAAGAGCACCCTCGGTGGTACAACTGGGAGATCAAGCAAGGCAAGGCCAGAGGCTGGGAGCCGGAGATCTGGAAGGCAAGGCTGGGTAGAGACAGGGTCTTCCGCTCACAAAAAGCTATAACATCGGCCAAGCCTGGGGACAGCCACTCTGCTGTCCCTGACACCCAGTGCCCACCTGCCAGCCTGGCACTGGCCTCTGTTTAGCGCTCCGGAATACGGGTACCTAGGACACCATTTGCTTTTGGCAGCTGCTGTCTCCACTCAACCAGGAAAGCTCAGACTTCCAAGAAGATGCGTGCCCTTAGCCAGAGCCGAGCGAGGTCCACGGGAGGTGCAAGAGCCTCCTTCCCTCCCGCGCACGCTGTGGGTTTCGCAAATCCCACCTCTGACCATGCGGAGCCAGAGCGTGCCGGGCCTGTGAGCCAGACCCCTGAAGCCTTTTCTTCATGTTGCAGTAACGTGCATAATGCTTGTCATTTTAACCATTTGTAAGTGTACAGTTCCGTAGCATTACTTTGTTGTTGTTAGGTGCCGTGTCCGACTCATAGTGACCCTCATAGGGTTTTCAATGGCTGAGTGTTTTGGGATTGCCTTGGGAGTGGATTGCCACGCGCTTCTCCCGTTTTTGTGGTGCTGGGAATCGAACTTGGGACCTCAGAGACTGCAGCACTGTGCTCTACCAGCTGAGCTAAATCCCAGCCTGTAGCGTTACTTAGATCCCTAATATTGGGCCGCCATCACCACTGCCTACACCCAAACTTTCATCAGCCCCAACAACAGCCCTGTCCCTGGTAAACATTAAGACTCCCTTCTCCTCCAGCCCTGGGGGGGACCTTTGCTCTACTGTCTTGTCCTAGGACTTTGACAACCTAGGAACCCTGGAGAAGGCGCCTACTGGAGAAGTGGAACTGCTCAGCATCTGTCCCTCTGCGTCTTATTATATTACTATGAAGGTATTTTCAACTTCCATCTGTGTTGTAGAATATATGGAAACTTTATTTCTTTTAATAGCTGAATGATGTTTCTTTTCTTTTCTTTTCTGTTTTGTTTGTTTGTTTGTTTTTTGTTTTTTTTTTCCTGTACTGGGGGATTGATCCTAGGGCCTGGCATATACTTTGCAAGTACTCTACCACTGGGCCGCAACCCAGCCTTTACTGTTTACTTTTTATTTCAAGATAGGGTCCTCTAAGTTAGGTAGGCTGCCTTTGGCCTCGAATTTATGATCCTCTTGCCTCCACCTCCCTAGGATTGCTGGGATTATAGGTGTGAGCCATTGGGCCTGGCCAATGATACCTCATTATATATGGCTGCTGCTGTTGTTGTTGTTGTTGTTGTTGTTGTTGTTAGGTGCCATGGAGTCATGTCTGACTCATAGGGACCCTCATAGGGTTTTCAATGGCTGATTGTTTTCAGGATTGGCTTGGGAGTGGGTTGCCCCATCCTTCTTCCATTTTTGTGGTGCTGGGAATCGAACTCGGGACCTCAGAGACTGCAGAGCAGCGCTCTACCAACTGAGCTAAATCCCAGCTCATATTGATTCTAATGGTGTATTAACAATACTGCACAGCCAGCACCCCAAGGAGAAGTAGGTCCCCCTGGTCTATCTCACTGGGGAATAACCAGCCCCAGGCTGAGCACTGCTCCAGTTCTGCCTAAACGATCTTTGTAAGATCCTCGTGTTATTCATCTTTCCATTACTGTAACAAATACCTCAGATAATCAACTTATAAACAGAAAAGCTTAACTTGGGTCACCGTTTTGGAGGTTCCAGTCCCCCCTTGGTTATCTTTATTGTTTTGGGCCCATGGTGAGGTCGCACACGATGCCAGGGAGTTCGCAGGGAAGTGAGCTGGTCACCTCACAGCGGCCTTGAAGAGGAGAGGAGACGAGAGCAGGGCCCCACGATCCCTCGCAAGGACGGCTCCAATGACCGAAGGTCCTCCCCTTTCGCAGGCCCCGCGTCCTAAAGTTCCCATCACACGCTGCGGAGTGCACATCTTCAATATGCAGGTCTCTGGGGGACACTTGTCCAAACTGTAGCAACCTAAAGGAGCAAACTATTTTCACGGGACTTAACTGCATCTTAAGTTTCTGCAGTTAAGTTTCACGGGACTTAACTGCAGAAAAAGCTCAGGAATCTAACACCCGGCGGTATAACACTCACAATGTCTGGAATCCCACAAAAAAATTACGCAGGCAAATGAGCAGGAAAACACAGCCATAATACGGGGATAAATCAAAGCTAACCCAGAACTGACACAGATGTTAGAGTTAACAGACAGGAGGACTAAAATAGTTATTACTGCATTCCAAATGTTTAAAAACTTAAGTAGAGACGTGGCAGATTTAAAAAAGACTCAGATCAAACTTCTAGAGATAAAAACTACATTGTGGTAGATGACCATGCAATGAATGGCATTAATGGCAGATTAGGCACAGAGGAAGTGGTTAGCATGCATAAAGACCTAAGCAATAGATACGATCCAAAATGAAACATAGATTGTTGCTAGGTTGGTGTTCGATTCGTAGCAACCCTATGTACAACAGATGAGTCACTACTGTCAGTACTTCTCTGCTATTCATAGAGTTCTCAGTGGCTGATTGTTTTTTGGGAGTGGGTTGCTGAGTCCTTCGCCAAGCCTACAGCACCTGGTGTTCACAGGTGGTCTCCCATCCAAGGACTAGCCATGCTTGACCCTGCTTAGCTTCTGAGATCTGGTGGGATTGGATGCCACAGACATATGGCTGCAGGCTTGAACCATATTGTTGTTGTTAGGTGCTGTCGAGTCGGTATCCGACTCATAGCGACCCTCATCGGGTTTTTAATGGCTGAGTGCTTCGGGATTTCCTTGGGAGTGGATTGCTAGGTCCTTCTCCCATTTTTGCGGTGCTGGGAATTAAACTCGGGGCCTCAGAGACTGCAGTGCAGCGCTCTACCCACTGAGCTAAGTCCCAGCCCCTGGCTTGAACCATAGAAAGTATGAAATTATAAATGAACAGAGTATCAGCGAGCTTTGGTAATAATCGAGTGGGCTCAGTTCTCCAAGTGGCGTACATGAAGGGAAAAGAGAGATGGAGATGGAGAAAAATACTTGAAGAAATAATGGCCAGATACTTCCCACATAGGAAAACTACAAACCCACAGATTCAAGAACTACAAACCCACAGATTCAAGAACTACAAACCCACAGATTCAAGAACTACAAACCCACAGATTCAAGAACTACAAACCCACAGATTCAAGAACTACAAACCCACAGATTCAAGATGCTCAACCACGTCCAAGGACAAAAAACATGAAGCAAATGACATCAGGCAAATCATAATCAAATTGCTCGAAACTAGTGATAAGGGAAAATCTTGAAGCCAAGATGTAAAAAGACAAGATGAACACAGTGGGCAAAGGTGGGGGGGTGGCGGGCTTCTCATGGAATCAGCGCAAGCAGAAGAAGGGGAGTTCCCATCTCTAGTTCTAATCAGTAAAAATGTCTTTTAAGAGAAAAGGCAAAATAGGGAGTTCCACCAACCCAGCAAAGCTGCCAGGATTCTCGCTGGAAGGCCTGTCCCGCAGGTCGTATTAAAACAGGGAACCTGACACCAGGTGGAACACGGGGCCATGGAAGGATGTGACGCCGGCAGCCGGTAACTCAAAGGGAAACGTGAGAGATTCATTTTCATTACTTAAGTTTCTTCAAAAGACAACTGCCTAACAAGAATGACACTTCCGTGGGAGGTTTATGACACATGACAAAGGAGCATGTTGTGGAGAGAGACATGGGGACGTGCCGTCCTGAGGTCCCTACACAGGAGCCATGACATGACAGCATGTGAAGAGAGATGACAGACTATAGGCCTTAAAGCAACTGACAAACTGCAAAGCACTGATAGAGAATAAACCAATGGAGGTAAAATAGAATTGCAGAAAGTATTTGGTTAATCCAAAGTAGGCAGAAAAGAAGGGGAAAAGGGAAAATCAACATTTGTGAACGACTCCACCCAATAGCAACAGAATATCTGTTCTTTCCAAGTGTTCATGGGACATTTACTGAGACAGATGATATTCTGGACCAGAAAAGAGGTCCAATAATATAAAAGGATCCAAGTTCCATCATAATGGAATTAAATTAGAAATGAAACTGGAACTATTTCTGGAAAATCTCCCAACTTTGGAAACTAAGTAACATATTTCTTGATAACATTTGGGCCAAAGGAAAAAATCAAAAGAGAAATTAGAAAGTGCTTTGAAACGAATCAAAATGAAAATAGAGCATATAAAAATCTGTGCAATTTAGCTATACCAATATTCAGGGAGAAATTTGTAGCATCAACTAACATATTAGAAAAGAAGAAAGATCTCAAACCAATGAGCTGAGCTTATGCCTCAAGAAATTAGAAGAAGAGACTGAGAGGCACGCTCCTGAAGGAGGTGATGGAATAAAGATCAAAGTAGATCAGAGAAATAGTAAGCAGCGCTGTGACAGAGGAAATCAATGGAACCGAAAGCCAGTTCTTTGAGATGATCCATAAAACAAACATTCAGTAAAGCCAGTTACTACAGAGGGAGAAGACACAATTATCACCACCAGGAACGGAGGAGGTGCCATCAGATTGATTCTCTGATATTAAAAGACGCTAGGTAACACTTAAGCAACTTTGTGCCAATGTATTTGATTAAACAAAGGGGCAAAAGTCCTTGAAATGCACAAATTACCAAGCCATGTGTGCGATGAAACAGATAATGAAAAAGACTTATGTCTTTTAAAGAAATCAAATTTATGGTTAAAAACCTCCCTATGAAGAAAGCTGCAGGCTGATGTGGCTTTACTGAGGAATTCTGCCAAACGCAAGGAAACAAATAGTACGTGACTGGAAATGATCTACAGATTTCAGGTCAGCCCACGAAAAGCCATTCAGCCTAGTCTCTCACCGGGGAAACGAGAATGAAAACCCCCGTGAGATGGCACCTCACGCTGATTAGAACGGCCGACACTAAAAGGAAGGGCCTGGCCAACACTGGAGTGGAGGGCGAGGTGGGAACTCTCGCAGGCAGCGGGTGGACACACAGAATGGGACAGTGGCTTTGGAAAACAGCTTGGCCCTTTTGTAACGGATGAAACAGCCACCTGTCAAAGGATTGATTTTGGCTTGTGATTTTGGAGGTTTCAGTCCATGGCTGGCTGGCTCCACTGCTTGTAGGCCCATTGCTGTTGCCGTTGTCATTGTTAGGTGCCGTTGAGTTGGTGTCTGACTCGTAGTGACCCTACGTACAACAGGTGAAACACTATTGTCAGTGCTTCTCTGCTATTCATAGGTCTTTCAATGTCTGATTGTTTTTTGGAAGTGGGATGGTTGGTCCGTCTCCCAAGCCTACAGCACCTGGTGTTCCCAGGTTGTCTCCCATCCCAGTACTAACCAGGTCGATCCTGTTTAGCTTCTGAGATCTGAGGGGATCGGATGCCACAGTGGTACGGCTGCAGGCTTTTAGGCCCATGTTGTTGTTGTTGTTGTTGTTGTTGTTGTTGTTGTTAGGTGCTGTCAAGTCGGTATCTGACTCATAGCGACCCTCACAGGGTTTTCAATGGCTGACTATTTTGGGATTGCCTTGGGAGTGGATTGCCAGGTCCTTCTCCCATTTTTGAGGTTCTGGGAATTGAATTTGGGACCTCAGAGACTGCAGTGCAGTGCTCTACCAACTGAGCTAAATCGCAGCCCTTTAGACCCATAGTGAAGCAGAAAGCATCATGGCAGAAGGGCGTGGCCAAGGAAAGCTGCTCACCTCCTGGCAGTGAGGAAGCGGGAGCGTGAGAGAGGAAGGAGTCAGGGATAAGACGTGCTCTTCAAGCACACCTCCAGTGACCTCCTTCCTCCGACGAGGCCCCACCTGGCCTCCAAAAGTCTCTACTATCTCTAAATAAGGCCATCAAATTATGAAGCCACTGATAAGCCCGGAGCCCTCATGAAACAGTCACTTCCCCAAAGTCCCACCTCTGAGCGTGATGTGTCGGGGACAAAGCCTTCCACAAGGAGACTTTTGTGGAGACGCCTCATATCCAGTTGCCGCACGTGTCCACATAGAACTGTACACAGATACTCATGGCAGCATAATTTGTGACAGCCCCAAACAGCAAACAGCCCAGAGGTCCAGCCACAGTTGTGTGGATGAGTGAATGGTTACGTGGATGAGTGATGTGTCCACTAGAAAATGCAAATTAAATGGTTCTGACAGAAAATAGACACGTGGCTGCTTGGGACCTGGGTTTGGGGCCAGAAAGCACAGGGCGGCGAGAGGACAAAGGAATGTGAAGCCTACTCAGTGAGATGTGTACACTCACCATCTTTATGTTAGGGTGGTTTGCGGAGTGGCTATGGGTTAAAACGCATCAGTTTGGGGCTGGGGATGTAGCTCAGTGGTAGAGCACTTGCCTATCATGAGTGACATCCTGGCTTTGATTCCTAGCACCACAAAACATAAAAAACAGAACTACACAACATAAAACTTACCAAATTGTGCTGTGTGCGGTGGTGCACACCTGTAATCTCAGTGACTCGGGAGGCAGAGGCAGGAGGATCGCAAGTTTGAGACCAGAGGGAGTCTGAGTAATTTAGTTAGACCCTGTCTCAAAAAGTAAAATAATGGGCTGGGGGTGCAGCTCAGTGGTATAGCACTTGCAAAGCATGCAAGCGCGAGGCTTTGGGTTCAACCCCCAGTACTGGAAAAAAAAAAAAACTTACCAAATTGTATGCTCTAAATATGCGCAGTTTATTCTATGTTCATTTTACCTCACAAAGCTAATAAATAAAATTTAGAAATCCAGTTCTTCAGTTGTAATAGCCACATCTGGAGTGCTCAGTCGCTCCAGTGGCTCCCATATTGGATGGCGCAGATGAAGAGGGTGTCATGTGGACGGCGCTGGCCTAGCAGGAAAGACACACACAGGAGTCAGTGGTGTGGGCCGCAGTCATGGCGATGGGTATAAAACCTCAGGAGAGAACTGGAAGGAAGGGATTGGATGGAGGATGTCGGCAGGCCCAGATGTGGCTGTCCGTGTTGTCCAGAGAGGGCAGAGCTCCAGTGGCTCTGAGAAGCGTGGTGGTGAGGCCCAGTGGGGGTGGCTATGAGGGGTCCAGGCTTCTATGGACCAAAGCCAGAGGCGAGGAAGGCACTGAGGCCACACGTGGCAGGTGAGCAGTGGGCACGGAGTGCACCTGCTCCAGAGAGGCTGGCTGTGACTGGTCAGGGCCAGGGGTTGGGGTGGATTGTGTTGGGCTGTGTCCTTGTTCCTCTCTGCTCTCCCCTGGGGCCCCGAGAGGATGCAGGGAGGGTCTCCAGGGAAGATGGGCCTACGTGGGCATGCATTACAGCAGCAATGTGGCCTCCAGTGCACAAGCCAAACAGGAGCAGGGGCCAGGGTCAGGCTGAGGAAGAGCCCCGAGGGGCAGCCAGGTCTGTCTTCCATCTTCCCGGGGACTCATCTCCAGGACCCTAACACTTGGGCAGAAGAGGACTCTGGACACCTGGCTTCCTGTGTCCCTGTCACGGCTGGTCGAATGGCAGTTCCACGTGGGCAGTGGTCGCAGCTTAGTGCTGGATCCCTGCATGGAGACCGGGAGGGGGCGCACCCTCCAACAAGGACGTCAGGCCCTGCATGGGCGCCAGCTGCTGTAAGGGAGGGCTGCAGCTGGGGCCACGAGGGTGTGGGCCTAGTGGACCAGGTGGGGGGATGCCAAGGGTCAGGTCCTACCAGGGGGTGCACATGTCCTGAGCCCTGGGGCCAGGCACAGGGGTGGCTGGGCCAGCCAGGGTGAGGGGCCGCAGAGCTCTGTGTCTGGCTGGGCAGGGCTGTGGCAGGTGGGGGCTGGAGGCATCTGTCCCAGGCAAGGACCCCAGCCTTGGCTCGTCCTCCACTTGGGAGGGCGAGTGGCTTTCTCCTTGCTCAGTGCCATCTGTCCCCTGGGCGGAATTGAGCAAACCCATAAAAACCAACGACGCTGACTGCAGAGGACGGCGCACAGCTCGATTGCGCTGTGACTCGCGCGGCCGAGTTGATAAAATGTAATGAGTTCCAACACAAGAGCTATCTGACGACAGGTGTGGCGTGGCCATGTGTAACTACGCTTGCAATTAATTGACTTTTCATGCTGCTCATTAAGTGCCATTATTTATGAGGCCGGGGATGGTATGACCAGGAGTCATGGAAGAGAAGCTGTGATTGAATCTGGGGTGAGGTGCCCCCCAGGCAGTAGCAGCCCCCTCACGGCAGCCATGGGGCTCAGCCGTCCCCAGCTGTGGCGGCCAGGCCGGGCCCTCACACTCACAGGCGCAGCTGCAGCGCTGGAGCAGCGTCCCCTTTGTGATTGGAAATGATTGTGTTTGTGGTTTGCACAGAAATTCTGCAACATATTGATTTTTCAATTACGCAGGAAGAGAAGGAGAATGAGCCGGCGGGCGGAGCTCCCTGCTGGAACAGCCGAGTGGAGCGGTCTGCAAGTGTTATAGCATGTGACCCCCGGAGGCCCCACGGGGACCCGGCCTCAGCAGGAAGCCTGCCAGGCCAGTGACCTTGAACAGGGCATCATCCCAGGCCCTCGGAGCAGCAAGTGCCTTCCGATACACATTCTTTGTCCAGCTGGGGAAACTGAGGCCCAGGGTAGGGAAGGGCCTTGTCCAGGGCTGCTTAGCAGAGCTGGGACCAGAGCCTGAGTTCCGCACACGTGGCCTGTGCTCTGCCCCAAGGATCAGGAAGAGCTGGAACCTTCTGAGAAGGGCTTACTGAGCCTGGTCCCACCAGGGCCACGTGGCCCACGCACAGACTCAGGACTTGCCCAGCCCCTTCCCAACATGGCCTCTGTCCCCTGTCCTGCCCTTGGGGCACTGCCACTGTGGCCTCATCTCTTCCTCCTCTCCTCCTTTGAATGGTCCTGGGCCCCTCTGTCTCAGCTTCTCCCACCCTGTACTGCCATCTTACTTTGGGTACAGTGTCTCAGGCTGCTGGGAGGCTGGGGTGAGGTCCCTGTCTCCTGGGCCCTGGGGGCGAGGACTGGATGAGCTCTGGGGGCTGGGGCCCTCCTAGTGAGCAGCCTGGCACAGGAGCTGGGGAGGGTGAACTCTGGGCAGGGGTCTCGAGGTTCTAGATACTGGTGGGGAAACTGAGGCCAGAGCCTGGTGGAGTGGCTGGTGGTATGGGCCACACCCTTTCTGCTCCACCTGGCCACTTCCCCTGCCCCGGGCCTGGGTCCTGGAGCCTCTCTAGGCTGTGTGTGGACGCCAGTGCCAAGGTGAGCCAACCTGGTGTGGAGGAGGCCAGCAAGCCAGGGCTCCAGCCCAGGGAGCGGAGGGCACCCGGACAGTGCACTCCAGGGGCTTCCTGGAGGTGGAAGGCCCCAGCTGGGCCTGGAGCTTGGGCAGGATTGGGCTGAACTTGTAGAACTGCTGCACTTGGGGGTTGGGGATGATGGTGCCACCACGCTGTTTGCAAAACAAATGGCTTTTAGAGGCTCAGCTAAGTCTACCTGGGGCTTTAACTGAAAGATCAAAGTCTTCCTCTCTCAGAAGGCACTTTGCTCATTTCCAGGCCCACGGAAAGCTTTAAGGCAATGCATTCCCTGGTGTTTCCCTTTTTCAAAGAAATGGAAGCCACACAGGGTGGAGTGAGTGCCCCACCGCCACACATGGCTTCCATTTCGGTGGCCTCCTGGGGTTCCTAAGAGGAAAGTGGCAGGGCCACGCTCGGAGCCCTTCTCAATGGGGCTGTCTATGGAGGGGGAAGAGGTGGGGTGTGTGGACCAGGAGGCAGGGGCTCAGGTGTGTCTAGCCCAGGCCCCACACTTCCGGCTCCTCCTCCTTCTGTTCCCAGGAGGGCCGTGTCTGTGAAGCCCCACATAGGCCAGTGAGCCCTTTCCCTGCCTCCCGGGCCCTGGCGTCGGGCACACGCCACAGGCCGTGCTGCCACAGCTCCTCAGGGACCTGCCTTCCTCGCCCGACCCACCGAGGCCAAGACTCCTGGACTGACCACACTCAGGGCTTCTTGTTGACCTTCTCCTGGCTCTTAGAAGTTTCCAGCCCCCAGCTCCAGGAAATGGGGACAGAGCCCTGCAGATCCAGCCCCTTCCTGAAGCGGCTGAGGGAGGAGGTCCCCCTCCCGAGAAATCCACCACTCAGCCATCTGTGAGCCCGGCTGCCCTTGAGGGGCGGCCCAGAGGCCCCCAGAGCATCGGGGAGGAGGGACCATGAAGGAAGGTCCTTACAAAGGGTGGGACGAAGACCCGGGACTGGGGTCCCTGGACACCAGCTGTGCAGAGGGACAGGGACCAGCACTGGGCTGGAGGACAGGCTGTGGTGGCCCGTGGGCCGCTGACCTGCAGACAGCGCTCTCAGCAGCCCAGGCTGAGGTCTGGGGTGGAGGGGAGGACGCCCCACGCATGGGGAGCACCTCTGCTGCGCCCTGGGCTTCTGCAGCCCCACTGCCCATCTCTCCCCTTCCTCTTTAGTTCAGAGGGGCAGGCTGAAGCCCAGAGAGGGCCACTCACCCTGAGGTCCCACAGCAAGCGGGAGGTTTACGGGACGGGGCCCAGCCTGTGTGGGTTTTGAGCTGGTCCCAGCCCGGGCTGGCTAGGGGCAGCAGCAGGACTGACCTGCCCCTGGGGGACAGCTGTGTCTGACCAGCGATCACAGGCCAGCTCGGGACGGACGCTGAACATGCAGCCCAGGCCACTGCTCACCCTGTGTGGCCGAGTGCGTCCCCCCACCCCCCAGCTCGTAAATAATCTCGCAGGCGAAGGATTTAATTTTCTCTCGCGCGTCCGGTGTTCTTGCCGCCTCGTAAATCACGGCCGTTTATGACTCTCTCTTCGGCACTTTTGTGATGGCCGATAATGGCTGAGTAAGTGGCAGAGGGGATGAATCCTGCAGCAGATTTTAAACAAACGTGCACGTCGGAGCAGTAAATAACCTTAAGCAGTGCCGGAGTGGGGCGCCCCCTCACGGGTCACCCCGGAGCTCAGCCGCTGCTGGGGGGGTCTCCTCTCTGGGGTTCTGCCTCCCACCCAGGGTGGGCGGGGTCCAAGGTGGGACTTGCTCCTTGGAGTTCCTCAGTCCCAAGGAACAGGACCCCCGAGGCCAGCATGCCAACGTGTTTGAGTGTGGGCAAACCTGGGCGTGGGTCCGGCGTGTGCATAAGAGCCTGCGTGTGCAGTCTGATGCTGTGGGCTCCCCAGCCCATCGGGGACGCATAGTATGGAAAGGCTGCTATTCTTTGCGTCTCGGGGGAACCCCACATAGGATGGGGGTCTATGACAGGCCCCAGGCCACAGTTCTCAGCAGTGACTGAGGAGTGGGCAGAGGCTGGGCGGAGGCCTCTGGGTGCTCTGAGGTCAGGCTGCTGGCCTGGGGAAGTGCATGGTGGGGCTGGTGCCTGGAGAAGAGCCACCCTCTGTCCTTGTGGGGGGACACAAGTGGCTTCTCGCATTTTCCAAGGGGCCCCCCTGACCTTCCCTCTGACCCCCAGGAGCATCCTCTGAAAGGACAGCAATCGAGGCAGAGGGCCTGTGTATGCGCACACGCACGCGCAGGCGTGGACAGGCACGCATGCGAGAACACACAGGCGCACACACGCACATACATGAACATTCAGGCCGGTTCCTCAAATGCTGCCTGGCACCTCCGAGCCCGCAGGCGCTGGGTCCGCAGCCCACCGTGGTTTACTTCCTGCCAAGACCGGCTTTGCCAGCCGAGGGGTTAGGGCATCTCTTCAGCAAGCCGTAAATGTAATTGATATTCTCAGCATTTCGAGAAAAAATACGAGTATTAAAGATATACAGTACACCTCGTAAAATCCTCTCATATTTCTTTTTTATGGTGGGTTCTAAAATTGGCAAAATAAATTCCCTAAAACCCATTACACTTAATGCAGAGTGTGTTTTGGAGGCAGGAGGCGCTGAGCCGGGGGCGCGAGCTCCTCAGCAGGGAACAGGCGCTGCTCCTGCCTGGCCTAGGCCTCCTCTGAGAGCCTGGGTGGATCGGGAGCCGCGGTTGCCTTGCGCGCAGGCTGTGAGCGCGGCTGAGCGCCGTGCTAGTTGAATCTCCACGCTGGGCCTTCTGTCTTCCTCCAAGGAAATTGCACGCCTGTGTGACAGACCCCTGCTCCCACCTGACTCCAGGGATGCCTCTCCCTGGCTGAGTCGCATCTTGTCGTGACGATGGATGGACTGATTCTCCCCCGGTCCATGTGCTGGGGCCTTGGCACCCAGGCCACAGTGCTGGCTTCAAAGCTGGCTGCCACCAGATCCCGGCGCTGCCTCTTCCCCAGCAGCTCCGTGGTTCCCTGCCTCAGTTTCCTTGCTGCTCCCTATGGGTTTAATTCACAATGGAATTCAAAACCTGTAACAGCATATGCCTGTTTTTCCTTCTTTATTATTTTTCTCTTTCATGAGACTAAAGCTCCAAATAGCAGGAGGTCAGAGCTTTTTCCATGTTTAAGAAAAGTTTATTGAGGTATAATTTATTAAGCGCTGTCAAGTCGGGTCTGACTCATAATGACCCTACATACCACAGAACAAAACACTCCCTGACACTGTGCCAGGCACATGATCTTTTTGTGTTTGAGTCCATTGTTGGAGACACTGTGTCAATCCATCTAGTTGAGGGTTTTCCTTTTTTCATTGACCTGCCATTCTCCTAAACTTAATGTCCTTCTCCAGGGATTAGTCCCTCCTGACAGTATGTCCAAAATACATTAGACCCAGTCTAGCCATCCTTGCTTCCAAGGAATGCTCTGGTTGCACTTTTCCTAGGACAGATCTGTTGGTTCTTTTGGCAGTCCATGGTATATTCAATAATCGTCTCTAGCACCATAATTCAAAAGCATCAATTCTTCTCCTGTCTCCCTTGTTCAATGTCCAGCTTTCACAATCATATGATGTGACTGAAAACACCATGGCATGAGTCAGGCGCAACTTTGTCTTCAGCGTAACATCTTTACTTTTTAACACTTTAAAGAGATCTTTTGCCACAGCTTTTCCCAGTGCGATGCGTCTTTGGATTTCCTGACTGCTGCTTCTGTGGTTGCTGATTGTGGAACCAAGTGTAATTTACATACTATGAAATACATACTTTTTTTTTAAAGTAAACTTTATTTTTTAAAAATGGTTTTAGGTCTACAGAAAAAAATGTGAGGATAATGTGGACAATGCCCCTATGCCTTAAGCTGAGCCCTTCCATCATGAACAGCCACCGTGAGTCTGGTTCGTGAACTGATGTTGGTAAGGTACACTGACTTAGGTCCACACGTTGCTCAGATTTCCTCAGGTTTTGCCTCATGTCCTTTCTCTGGTGTAGGATTCTATCTAGGATGCCATCCTCATGTCCCCGTGGGCTACTCTCGGCCAGGACGGTTTCTCAGACTTCCCTTATTTCCCATGACCTTGATGGTTCTGGGGAGAACTAGTCAGGTGTTTTGTTGGACGTCCCTCCTGGGGGACATATCTGGTGTTTATCTCGTGGTTAGGCTGGTGTTAAGGAGGAAGACCACAGAGGCCACGTGCCCTCTTCATCCACTGCACCCACGGTGCATACGAACACAGGGGCCCCATCGGTGCTGACCTTGATCACCACGCAGGCGGAGGTAGTGTCCGGCACCCTTTCTGTACTGTGCTCTTTGGAAGGGCGTCCTGGGCCCCACCTCACGTGAGGCGGGTTATACTCTGCTTCCTCAGAGTGGAACAGAGGGACTCCCTAAAGTATGGGACTCTGCAGGGAGATTTGTCTTGTGGACATTATTTTACCCTTGGGCTATAACCCAATGCTAGCTGGGATTTAGCTCAGTTGGTAGAGCACTGTGCTGCAGTCTCTGAGGTCCCAAGTTTGATTCCCAGCACCACAAAAATGGGAGAAGGGCTTGGCAACCCACTCCTGAGGCAATCCCGAAATAGTCAGCCATTGAAAACCCTACAAGGGTCACTATGAGTTGGACACGACGGCACCTAACAACAACAAAAACAATAACCCAATGCTACATTATTTTGTTGCTTGGATCCCCGGGCTCTGGCCCTTGGGAGCTCTTGGGGTCTCCTGCGACTCCAAAACACCCAGCCCTGTGCGCTCAGCGCTGTCCTTACTTCCCGGCGCTGCAGCCTCATCCCGTGCGTTTTCTGCCTTGGTTTTATCCTGGAGCCCTGGGTCCATCCTGGAGAATCCCACTGGGCCCAAGGGGCTGAATGCTGAATGCTGATGTGCCACTGCTGAGGGTACTGCTGTGGGGTCTCCAGCTGACAGAGCAGGGAGACGGGCAGGCGTGCCCTGACCCGTGAGGACGGCCCCGTGTGCGTAACCATCTGAACATGTTCTGAGGCTCTCCAGAGAAACAGACCCGGTAGGATACACACTGTGGACACCACACCAGGAGACTATAATGGGATTGGCCCACGCCATCCTGGGGGCTGTGAGGTCCACGGCTTGTGGACTGCAGGCTGGAGCCCCAGGAAAGCGATGGTGTGGCTCAGCCTGAGTCCGAGGGCCTGAGAGCCAGCGGAATCAAGGGTGTCACTGTCAGGCCGAGAGCCAGAGACGAGGGTGCGACGCCTAGCTGAAGCGTCAGTGAGGGGAAGGAGCCAAGTCCAACTCGCCTTCCATTCTTTCAGGTTCTTGATGGATGGGCTGGTGCCCGCCACACTGCCGACCGCCGTCTACTTTCCTGAGCCCACTGACTCCAGTGCTGATCTCGCCCCTCACACCTCGCTGACACACCCAAAATAGCATTTCATCTGGGCCATCAAGTGGACCCTGGGAATTAGCCAGTGCTCAGTGTGGCAGCTCATTGGGCTTGACAGCTCTTTTCTTTTTGGCTATACTTAGGGGTTGAACCCATCGCCTTGAACATAATTTGCAAGTGCCCTTCCGCTGGGACGCACCTCAGCCCATTTACTTTTTATTTTTTATTTTGAGACAGGGGCTTCATAAGATGCACAGACTGCTTCTGGCCTTGAACACGTGATCCTCCTGCGTCAGCCTCCCGAGTCACTGGGATTACAAGGCATGCACCCCTGTGCCTGGCAGCTCATTTCTTTTTCTTACTGAATCATACCCCAATGAATGGAGGGTTATATCAGAAATTATTTATCCATTGACCTATTGAACAACATCTTGGTTGCCTCCAGTTTTCAGCAATTATGAAATAAAGCTGCTATAAACATTTGCATACAGGCTTTTGTGTGGGCATAAGTTTTCCGATCAGTTGGGTAAACACCTAGGAATTCAACTGCCAGATCATATGGTGGGACTATGTTTAGCATTGTAAGGAGCTGCCAGATTGCCTTCCATAGTGGCTACACCGTTCGGCACTCTCACCAGCTGTGAATGAAAATGCCCGTCGCGCCACATTCTCAATGGCGATTGGTATTGTCATTTTTTGGAAATTAGCCATTAACAACAATACGCACCTCGCGGTATCTCATTATCCTAATTTGCGCTTCCTTAATGAGAACTGACGTGGAGTATCTTTTTGTATGCTCACTCGACATTTGCTTATTTTTTTCAGCGAGGTATTTGTTCAGAACTCTCTCTCATTTTACAATTGTACCTTGTTTTCTAATTAGGTTTTAAGAGTCCTCTGTATGTTTTGGATACAAGTTCTGTATCTGACGGGCATGTGTTTTGCAAAGATGTCCCCCCAGTGTGTGACTTGTCTGTTTGTTCTCCGAATGATGTCTTTCCTAGGGCAGAAGGTTTGAATTTAAAATGGTCCAACTTATCTATTTTCTCTTTCATGGATTGTGCTTTTTGGTTGTAACCTAAATCTCATTGTCAAATCCAAGGTCACCTAGGTCTCATGATTCTTTCTAGAAATTTTAGTTTCACAGTTTACAGTTTGGTCTATTTTGAGGTAATTTCTGTGAAAAACATGTCTAAATGGTTATTATTTGCTAAGGATGTCCCATTGTCCCCGTGCCACTTATTCAGAAGACTGTCTTTCTCCATCGGACGGCCTTCGCTCCCTGACACAGATCAGCTGGTGTGCGTGTGTCTGTGCCTGGGTCTCTGCTCTGCTCTGCGGGTGTCCAGCTGCCCTTTCACCCATCCTGCGCTGTCACTGTGCTGCGGCCTTGTTCTGTTTTCCCCATTCTTCACTGCTGTCCTGGTTATCCTAGGTCCTGTGACCTCCGTATGATCTCCTGAATCAGGTTGTCAGTATTGACGAAAGAGCTTGCTGGGCTCTCCACTGGGGTTGCCGTGCCTGTGCGGATCCCACTTGGGAAAGCCAGCCTCTGAACAATTTGAGTCCTCCTGTCTGACTGTGGACGGTCTCTCCATTTAGCTAGGTATGCTTTGATCTCTTTCATCAGCAGTGTATAGTTTTCCACACCAGATCCTACACACATTCTGTTAGATTTATACTTAGGTCATTTTTTTGGTGGGGTGGGGTTTCTGCTACAACTAGCATTATCATTCTTTTTAAATTTCAAGTTTCAATGTTTATTGCTGGTATATCAGGAAGCATTTGACTTTTATATGTTAACCATGTGTCTTGTGACTCTTATTTGTTCAAGGAGATAGATTCGTTCATTCATTCATAGATTGGTTTTCAAAGGTGGGAATTATGCCTGCAACAAACCCCACTTGATCACAGCGTATAATTAAGCTTATACACTGTTGGATTTGATTTGATATTGTCCTACTTTGCTGATGATTTTTGCATTTATGATCATGACAGTTACGGGTCTGAACATTTCTTATGATGTGCTTACCTGGTTTGGGTGTTACGGTAACAATGATCTTATAGAATGAGTGAGGAAGCTTTCCCTTTGCTTCTGCTTTTCATGAGAGACTGTGGAGAATTGGGGATTGCTCCTCAAACAGTTGGTAGAGGTCACCAGTGAAGGTGAGCCTGGAGCTTTCCTTGTTTAAAGATGAATGGCTGTTTCCATTTTTAAAATAGATATCGGCCTACGACAAATACCTGAGAGAAACAGTTAAAACAAGGGAGGTCTTAATTTGGCTCATAGGTTCCAGTCTATCGTCTGCTGGCCCCGTTGCTATGGCCTAAGCTGAGGCCGAGGGCTTGCAGGGGCCAGGCTGCTCACCTCACCAGGAAGCAGAGAGGAGTAACAGGAAGGGGCCAGGGCCAATATATGCCCTTTGAAGGCCCATCTTCAGTGGCCCAGTTCCTCCAGCGACGCTCCATCCTCCACAATTCCACCACCTCCCAATGGTCTCTTCAACTTCTCACTCTATCAATATGTAAATCACCAATTAGGCCAGAGCCCTCGTGGTGTAACTGTCTCAGGAGACACCATCACAGACACACCCAAGGTGTGCTTTACGAGTCCCCCAGGTGTCTCTCAACCCAGTCAAGTCGATCCTCAGGATTAACCATT
The DNA here is from genome assembly GCA_007922755.1 of Pedetes capensis. Classification (NCBI taxonomy): domain Eukaryota; kingdom Metazoa; phylum Chordata; class Mammalia; order Rodentia; family Pedetidae; genus Pedetes; species Pedetes capensis. The sequence goes on along the minus strand of VMDO01009513.1, from coordinate 45,565 downwards.
GCAAGGCCTATTTGGTTTCTCTTGGTCTCCTGGTGAAATTTTGGTCATTTGTGTCTTTAAGGAATTGCTACATTTCCTCTTAAATTTTCAAATTTGTGGATGCAGAGTTGTTTGTAATACTTTATTAGCCCTTGAATGTGTGCGAGGCAGTAGGGACGACTCCTCTTTCATTTCATTTTTTTTCTTAACCTGGCTGGAGATTTACCACTTCAAAGCACAGGCTTTCAGTTTTGTGAATTTTTTCTATTGCTTTCTTGTCTTCAATTTCACTGATTTTTTTTAAAAAATTCCACCGATTTCTGCTTTAATGTTTATTATTTCTTTTTTTCCTGTTCGCTACATTCTTAAATTGTTCTTCTATATAAAGGTTCTTAAGATGGAAGCTTACATTATTTATTTTAGGTCTTTCTTCTTAATTAACATATACATTTATGCTATAAATTTTCCTCAAGCTCTGTTTTTTTCGCATACTGTTAATTTTGGCACACCAAAGTTGTGTTTTTATTTAGTCATATATATAAACATATATATTACATACATACATATGTATGTATTATGCATATGTGAAACAGCTTCTCTGTGTAGCCCAGGATGGCCTTGAGGTTGGCATCCTCCTACCTCTGCCTCCCACGTGCTAGAACCACAGGTGCACACCCTCATGTCCTGTTCACTTAGGCCAAAATATTTAAAAATCTCCCCCCCCCCCCCGAGACTTCTCCTGCTATTGTGTTATTTAGAAGTGTGTTGTTTGATCTCCAAATATTCGAGGACTTCCCAGCTACCTCTCTTGTTCCTGGTGTCCGGACCCGTTCCACTGTGGTAAGCACACACGTTTGTGATTCGTCTTCTGTAGAATGTGCTGTGGTCTGTTTTGTGGCCCAGTACGCGGTCCGTCCTGGAGACTTGGCTCATGCGCTGGAGGAGACAGCGTCTCCTGCCGTGTTGGGCGGAGTGCTCTGCAAACGCCAGCTGCCTGAGCTGACAGGTGGTGTTCTTCACGTTAACTCTGCCCTTGCAATCTCTGACTGTGGACCTGTCAGGGCCCGGGAAAGGGGGTGCCGCTGTCTCCTGCTGCCACTGAGGATCCGTCCGCTTCCCCTGTGGCTCTCCCAGGGTTTGCCTCATGTGTTTTGGCGCTCTGTTGTCAGAAGGATGAGTCGGGGTCACCAGTGAAGGTGAGCCTGGAGCTTTCCTTGTTTAAAGATGAATGGCTGTTTCGATTTTTAAAATAGATATCGGCCTAAGTCAAATACGTGAGAGAAACAGTTAAAACAAGGGAGGTCTTAATTTGGCTCATAGATTTCAGTCTGTTGTCGGCTGGCCCCGTTGCTATGGGCCTGAGCTGAGGCAGAGGGCGTGCAGGGGACGGGCTGCTCACCTCATGGCGGTCAGGAAGCAGAGAGGAGTAACAGGAAGGGGCCACCTTCCTGTTGAAGAGGGTTTCTGGGCAAGTTCAGAAAGGCCACTGAGCCCCGTGGCTGCCAGCAAGTGCTTCTGGCTGTGGCCAGTGACGGTTTGCAAGACAAGCCAACCTAGAAAACGTGTGCACTGCCAGCGGAGCCGCTTGGCTCTTCCCAGCTAACCGTTCCCCACGCTTGCCCCTGGTTGCACCGGCCTTACTCCTGCCTCCCGCAGCGGCACCAGGCTTGGCCTTGCGAAGCGCCTCCACCAGCGGGGGTGGCTGGAAGCAGAAACTGTAGGGGCCAGGCTTTCTCTGCGTGAGAAGGCAGTGGTCCTGTGGGGAGAAGCTTCCCCAGCCTGAATACCCATGCGTGGAACATGCCAGACGGGCCTTTGCCCAGCCATGGACCCAGTGAGAAACCCACCCACCACATGCCACCCAGACCCGGAGACTGCTGTGTGCCCTGTGTAGGCTGGCATCAGCTGACCAGTGGAGAAATTGGCACTCACGCTGCAGGTGCTTCTGTCCACAAAGCCTACCTGTGGTAGCGCTGGCTGCGGTAGGCCGGGGAAATGGGGTAAACCATGCTTAGGCGTTGGTAGCAGAGACACGAGACATGCGGGCCATCTGTGGTACCCCGGGAGGCAGAAGGTATAAGAGGTTGTGGTTTGGAAACCAGTTGTTGTTGGCGCATCCTGGCTGCTGTTTAACAACTGCTTCCATTTTTAAAATAGATATCAGCCTACGACAAATACCTGAGAGAAACAGTTAAAACAAGGCAGGTCCTAATTTGGCTCACAGATTTCAGTCTGTAGTGTGCTGGCCCCATTGCTATGGGGCTGAGTCGAGGCAGAGGGCTTGAAGGGGCGGGGAACAATAGATGAGGTGCCACAAGAAAGATGAGCTCTGATACAAATTGCCTGGTTTGCAAAGGCCTGGAAAGAGACGTGTCTTATCTCTAGCTAATATGAGTCTCTCCACAGAGGCTGCTGAACGCGGCTTAGGGGCCAAGAGCAGCGGAGCACGAGATCTCTGATGATGATGAAAGAGGCAGCCCCACGTATTTCCAGCCAGGTGCCCCTGCAGGAAGGGAGCCTGGTAGGCAGTTCCAGGCAGCTGTCCGTCTCTAGGGAGCCGGGGTGTCTCCCAGAATGCTGTGTGCATCGGTGCAGGAGGCTGCTGGGAAGCAGTGCCGGAGGCCAGCTGAGTGCCTGGAGTTGCAGCGACTGCGTAGGCGCACGGTTCACAGGGACCTTTGGGGCTCTGCCTTTCTGTGGGCAGGAAGCAGGAGGGCATGGTGCTGTCGCCCAGAGAAGTCGACCTTTCTCAATATGTGCTCCAGAGGTGGCCCGGAACGGTGATGGAAAGGGAGGGATGCCCCAGAGGGCGGAGCCGGGAGCTGGGGAACTGGTGCAAGGAGCCACCTCCAGGGGCTGAGTCTGGCTCCTGACTCATGGGCCTGCCTGGGTGGTCCTGGTACTGGGGCTGAAAGTCCCGCGTCTCAGGAAACCCCCAGACCAAAGAAAGCCAGGCGGGGTGGTCATCTCAGAGCCTCCGCACACACTCCCCATGCTCAGGCCTGGGGGTCTGGGAGCACAGCCCAGTGGCCCGCAGGGTGGCATGGGTGGGTGGCTTTGAAAGAGGAAGTTTGTCCCATCCAGTCTGTCCCTGTTCTTCTGAGGTAACTCATACTGTGAGGGAATGACCTTTCCCTTAGTTTATAGGTCTCAGGACTGAGACCTGACCTTGGGGCTGTCACTAGGACTTTGAACCAGATGCCAGGCGTAGGCTTTGGGGCTGCCCTGTGTGAGGGGAAGTGGGGAGAGTGGATATTCACGGCTGAAGAGTGGGCTGCTGGATCCCTTCCACTTGTGTGGGACCCTCTTCTTAAGCTCCCCAGTGGCAGTTCTGGTGTGCACAGCCCTGTGACTTGCCGTGAGCACACAGATGGCGGTAGAACGGGGGCGCACCATACTCAAACACACATTTTAAGAGCGCCATGGGCTCTGCCACTTTCTACTTCCCTCAGTCAGGAGGATGGACTATCAGAGGGGACCTGGATGCCAGGAGGAAGGAGATGGCACAAAACCACAGCTGGCCTCCCACCTCCATAGAGCATCGGCAAGAATCTGATTTGTGGATGGGAATCACTGAGATTCTGGGGATGATTGTTATTGCAGCAGAAGCTGCTAGCGGCCGACTGATGCAAACTGTCCTTGCTTTCCTTTTCTTTCTTTCTTTCTTTCTTGCTTTCTTGCTTTCTTGCTTTCTTGCTTTCTCTCTTGCTTTCTTGTTTTCCATAGTATGGTGGGGTTGACCTCTGGGTCTTAAACATACTTTGTAAGTGCTCTACCCCTGCGCTGCACCCCAGCCCCTTTTCTTGTTTTTCATTTTGAGAGAGGTCTCTAAATTGTGCAGGCTGTCTCTGGCCTTGAACTCATGATCCTTCTGGCTCCATCTCACCCATCACTGGGCTTACAGGTGAGTACCACAACACCCAGCTTTTTTCCTTCTTTCTTTTTCCTTTTCCTTTTTTCATTTCTCTCTCTCTCTCTCTCTCTCTCTTTCTTTCTTTTCTTTATTTCTTCTTTCTTTTCTCTTTTTTCTTTTTTCCTTCTGTCTGTCGGTCTGTCTGTCTGTCTGTCTTTCTTTCTTCTTTCTTAGACACTATCTTATTATATAGTCCAGGTTGGCCTTGAACTCTCACTCCTCCTGCTTCAGCCTCCTGAGTGCTGGGATTGCAGGTGTGCCTCACCATAACCAGGTGTCCTTGCCTGTCCCTTTCAGGCCATGAATGACCTCCAGGTTAACCAGGACACATTCTTCCTCCTGTAGCTGACCCCTCCCCCACTGAAATATTTAAATAAGGGGAGGCAGGAGGAAACAGCAGGCAGGGGAGGCCCTTGACAGTTGTGTCTGGGATTTGTCCTGCGTGGAGGGCTTTGTGGCCCAGACAGAATAGGTAATGTGGTCAGCACCCCAGAGACCCCCTGGAACCCCTGGGTGCCCACTCTCAGCCCAGCGCTCTTTTTGACTTAGTGGATTCTTCTAAAATCTCCAGTTAGAGGATTTCTGCCTGGATCTTGAATATGCATCTTTTAAAATTCTTTACAAATTTGAGGGCCTCTCGCATGTTATTTCCATCCTCTAGCTGGTGGGGAACTTGGGGTATCATCTAGATTAGGGAAAGATTGCTTTTGGATGAGAAGGAAGTAGAAGATCAAACACTTATATGTACAAATAAATTCAGCGCAATCCACAATTAAGCAGCATTTGACATTTAAAAAATATTTGATCCATGTTTTGGCTTCCAGAGCCGCTTCAGGGATCCGCGATGTGTAAATTACATTCAAATCAGGGTTAAATATAGTTCTTGGAGAAAGATTGTATGATTTAAATTGCCTAATTATTTGGGAGAAAATCTGTTCTCCAATAATTAAGAGAATGAGATTGCTTGGCTTGTGGGAGAGACAGCAGAAGTGGATACGCCCCCTCAGCGCCACCCAGGGCGGGACTGTGTGCCAGGGCGGGGTGGGGGGGGTGGAGGCCCAGCAGGTGGCCCCTGGCAGTGGGAGGGCGCCCTGGTCTGGCCGGAGCCAGCTGCTATGGTCTGGGGCCCGGCGGGACTCCACTCTTCAGGAACCAGGAGCCGGCGGGGACCAGAACCCAGCAGCTTAGGTGCCGAGCCAGAGGAGTTGGCAGCAGCGCCAAGTAGCGGACTGGCACCAGCTCTTCCTGGCACAGCCGGCTGGCATATGGGAGCACCCAGGCGGGGCCGGCGCCTCAGGAGGGAGATCTGGCAGCGCCGAGAGCCAGCATGCGGTTAATTAGGTGCTATTTCCTAAAAGTCACGTGGGGGCAGGGTGTGCGTGGCTGCCCGCCTTCAGGAAAAATCCCACAGGAGAGCAGCCCCTCCCTTGGACCCCCAGTGGGTTGAAGGACCTGGGGAGGAGACAGGCCAGGCTCGGCAGAGGCAACCTGAGCCTCTGCTTGGCACAACATGCAGGAAATGTGGAGTTTGGGCTCACACCACTGATCTGAGCCCCTGTGGTCTCATCCGTAAAGCAGGGAGAGTTATCCACCGTGACCATCCAGGCTGAGGATCAAATGTCGGTGGAGATGGCGGGCCAAGCGGGGATTAGAGTCTGGAGCAGACACCTGGCTCCACATCACTGCTGTGTGACCTCAGACAGGTTATTTAACCTCTCTGGGCCTTAGCTTTATACCTGGAAAATGGAGATAGCAACGGGAAACACCTCCCAGGCTGTGGGGGATTGATTGCATCCTATTAGTGGGATGCTGTTTATCCGTCGAGGTTCCCGTGGTGTCTGGCAGGCAGCAGGCGCTGGCTCTGTCATCCCACAAATATTTACTGAGCACCTGTGAAGCGCTCCGGCGTGGGTCCAGGTGCGAGGGCTCTGGAGAACAGGGTGGAAGCTCCTGTTCTCGTTGGAGGGGGGATCGGATTGTTCACAAGCATCGCTGTAGCCAGGGATTCAGGATCCGAGGGCAGGGAGGAGGGTCGGGGAGGTGATGGCATGGGCAGCGTGGGGATGGGGAGACTCCTGGGCGGGGGCTGTGAGAAGAAGCTGTTCTTTTTTTTTTTTTGCACAACTGGGGTTGAACCCAGGGCCTCGCACCTGCATGCTTTGCAAATGCTGGACCACTGAGCTGCTGTTCTGAGGATGGGGCCAGGCTCCAGGAGATGAGGCCTGGAGAGACATCTGCCCTGCTCAGAGCTGCAGGTGGGGCGGCGGGCAGCCATGTGGGGTGGGTCCCCATGAGGAGGCGCCAATGTTACTCCCCAAAGCAGGAGGCCACTGGGGGCTGTGAGCAGGGACCACAGCCATCCAACCACACGGGATGCTGGGCCGGGTGAAGGTGACACTCGCCTGTGTGCATGCATGCATTCTGGGGCTCTGGTCCTGCTTCCTGCCTCCTTGGCGGCTGGCGCCTGGGGACCCTGCATATCGCCTGTCTAGAGGCACATTCCGTGGTGTCTGGGGACCCTGGAGGGCAGGGATGGAGGGCCAGCGGGTATGGCATGACTCTGGGGGAACCCCCAAGGCTTGCTGGCAATGGGACACTGGAGCCAGGTGTAGAACCACAGGCTGAGCTCCTACATCATTGGAGGCAGCCTCACACCCCCCGGGGCACAGAGGTGGGCCCCGGTGCTGCTTTTTGCTCCGGAAAGTTCCCCAGGGCCTGGGGGTGTCCAGGGCAGTGGGCTGAAGTCACTGGGTCAGCCGGCCTGGCCTGGGCACAGCTGCTCTCGTTCCTGGCCCAGGAGGACGGCTATGCCCAGGAGGCTGGCTGGGAAGGTGGGTGCCCCACGGTGGGCTCGGGCTCTTCTCTGCAGCCTGGGTGGGACGGGCTCCCACATGTGGGGACCGAGGCTGCTGTGCCCCCTGGCGCAGCTGCGTGCACATTGGAGGTTGGCGGCCAGCCTCCAGCCAGAACATCAGAGAAGGTGCGGTTGCTCTAGACAGAAGTGACTCCAGCTTCCTCCTCCTCCGCCTGCCCAGAGCCTGGCTTTCGAGACTCACATGGAAGCCCTGTACTGGGCCCCTGGCGTCCCCTCAGCCAGGCCAGACCCCAGGCTGAGCCTGCCTCCCTCCCCAGGCCTGGCTGCTCTCTTGTGCCCCCATTTCTTGAAGGGCATTAACCACAGCCTAGCTCAGGCAAACGCCTGCAGCTGTAGCCCTGTGTCCACGATCCCTCAGATCTCGGAAGCTAAGCAGGGTCAGCCTGGTTAGTACTTAGATGGGAGACTGCCTAGAAACACCAGGTGCTATAGGCTTGGTAGACGGACCCGGCAACCCACTCCCAAAAATCAATCCGCCATTGAAAACCCTATGAACAACAGAGAAGCACTGACAATAGTGTTTTGCCTGTTGTACATAGGGTTGATATGAGTTGGACACCGACTCAACAGCACCTAACAACAACAACAACAACAACAACAAGCACATACAATTCCCTCTCATGGGGCAACACCCACCTGGGTGCTTGCCTCTGTGACAAGGCGTCCCCAAGCCCCAGACCTTCTGGGAGGCCCAAAGGAAGGGCAGAGGTCGGGGCTGCAGGCCCTCTCTGTGCGCCTGTGGCTTGGACATCTGTCCCCGCAGCCGGATTTCAGGGGTACCTGTGAACGCTCACTGCCAGCAGGACCAGAGGGGTGGCTGTGGGGTGCTAGCCCTTCCAGAGCCCGAGGTGGGACCCAAGGCCAGTGCCCCCGCCCTCTGCCTCAGTGCCACAGGCCTCGGAGGCTGAGAGGGCCCCATGGCCCAGAGTTGACAGCCCGCTCAGGGCACCCACACCCCACCCAGGCCAGCGGCTCATGGCGGGGAGCGGCCGGATGCACCCTGAGGACATGGAGGCCTTCTCCCCTGCTCCCCACGAGCCCCCAGTAACACTGGGAGCGAGGAAGGGGAAACGGGAGGGAGCTGTTCCTATGTGCACACCGAATTTCCATGATACAAATCTTTTCACAAATCATTTGCATAATCGACATGCATTACATAATGCATTAACGTTAGCTAATTATAGCGGGGGTGGGGTGGGGTAAGAGACACTGGTTCAGAAGGTGGATGCCGCTGGGGGCCTCTCCCAGCCCCCTATCAGTCCCAGTTTGTGCTGTCAGGGTGTTGGGGCCTCTGCCAACCCCCTCAGTTCTACCTGCTCAGGCTGCCTCTCAAGGGGTAGTCCCCGTGGATCCTCCAGGTCCGAGGCTGCAAGGAGGCAAAAGGCAGCTGGTGTGGGGCTGTGCCACCCGCCATGTCCCTTCTCTGGCTGGGCAGGGAGCTCAGGGGCCCGGCGCTGTGGCGAGACCCTGGCTGTGGTTCTGAGGCAGGCGGGGATACAGCCTGTCAGCTGGGATGCCAGGATGGGCAGGGGCCGTGCATATTCCTGACGGGACCAGGGACCAGGAGCAAGAGGCAGCAAGAGCACGGGCGATAGTGGCTTCGGCGATGACATTGTCCTCTGATAGAGTCTGAGGAGGCCGTCTGTGTCACTCAGGGTCCCGGCTGTGTCCTCTGGACCTCGCTGCCCTCAGCCACAGATGGACCAGGCTTGTTGCCTCCCAGCCCAGGATGGCACTCCAACTGCCGTGGACTCTCCAGCAAGAGGCAGGGGATGGTCATCCCCAGAGCCCTGGACGCCTCTCTCGTCCTCGTGCCCAGTACTCTGCGTGGCTGCTCACCACACGCCAGTGTCTAGAAGGATGAGCTGCCTTTTGCCTCTGCTCCCCATGAACCTCTAGAGCGAGGAAGGGGACACGGGGAGGGAGGTGTCCAGGCACAGTAGGTACTCAACAGATTACGGTTGATACAACATCAAAGAGCAGTCCCCGGGGCTCCGTGAGCCACTGTGTCCGGGTGCTGCAGGGGCGGGTGAGCCTGGAAGGGGATCCCCCAGCTCTCCCTCTCCCCCGTCAGGGGTCTTCCTGCTGCTCAGCTTTGGGGGCTGTGACAGACCATTTGGGTGACAGGTCAGGAGGCGGAGGGGCCGAGGAGTTAGGGAAGCCAGTGAGTGGCCGGGATGTCGAGCAGCTGCAGGAGCTGGGGAGGGAGGGGATCCAGGTGAGAATGGCCAGGGGGTGGGTGGACCAGCGTCCAGCAGTGCGGCCCCTGGCCCCGCCTCACCGAGAAAGCTGGTTGGAGATCGAGACAGGATCCCCTTGCACTTTTGTGTGCAGAGTCACATCCGTGCTTGTTTCCGTACGTTCTGCTGGGCCGGCTCGAGGCCTGCCCGGAAGGAGGGGGTCTGTGCCCATCTCGCCCTGGCTGAGCTGGATGGGGTCGCTGTGGTCTGAGCCTGGGGAGCCGGGACTTTCTGAGCCGCCCGGTAGCCTCCTCCTCCGACCACTTCTCTCTCCTGCAGCAGCCACGTGCCCAGCTGCTTCTGGAGCCTTCTGTGCTGGCAGGTGGGCCCCGGCCCGCCCACAAGAGGCCCTCAGACCAGGGGCAAACCGTGAGCTGCCTCAGCGTCACCCCTCACAGAGCACATTCCGTGGCATCTGGGGACCCTGGGGAGTCTCCTGGCGTGGGGTTTTCCTTTCTGACATTGCAAAATTCCATCAGTCCCCAGGTACCCTGTGGTCACAGATGCAGCCCCCACTAGGGGATCCTGCAGCCAGGGTGGCAAGTGTTGGTCCTCCTCTATGTGGATTCCCCCTAGGGCCAGTTTGGGCAGCCAGGGCTTGGGTTTCTGTATCTTAGGGGGCAGTGACCCTGGACAACTGGCAGGCCAAGCTCTCCCTGCCACCACCGTGCTGCTGGGAGAGGCTATTCAGAGTCAGCTGCACACAGCCCACGTGCTCGGACGACAGCGGTTATCCCTTTAAGTCGTCCGCAAACATTGACTGAATCAGCCAGGCACAGTGGTGCACGCCTGTAACCCCAGTGACTCAGGAGGCGCAGGCAGGAGGATCGCAAGTTTGAGGCCAGAGGCAGCCTGCATAACTTAGCATGTCCCTGCCTCAAAATAAAAAGTAGGCCAGGTGCGGTGGTGCACGCCTGTAATCTCAGCGGCTTGGGAGGTGGAGGCAGGAGGATCACAAATTCGAGACCAGAGGCAGTCTGCGTAATTTATCGAGACCTTGTCTCAAAAAGAAAAAAAAAAAAAAAAAGGGCTGGGAATGCAGCTCAGTGGTCCAGCACTTGCAAAGCATGCAGGTGTGAGGCCCTGGGTTCAACCCCCAGTACCACAAAAAAAATAAATAAATAAAAATAAATAAATAAATAAATAAATAAATTAATTAATTAAAAATAAATAAAGTAAATTAAAAAAATAAAAAGTAGCAAATGGGCTGGGGTGCAGCTCAGCAGGAGAGCACTTGGGAAGTATGTGCAAGGCCCTGGATTCAGCTCCGAAGTGCCACAAAAAAACCAAGAAAACCGCCGGGCGACTCTGAGAAGCCTCTGGATTCTGCAGCCACACTCTCCCTTGGGAGGCGGCTTCGTCTGGGGCTGGAGGCCCTGAGGCTGGAGGTGAGAACCCAGAGTCCGCCCCCCCACCAGACATCCCGCAGACAATGGGATGACTTGCCATTGCCTGCTGGAAGCAGGGCTTTGTTCTTCCCACATCTGTGGTGTGTGAGGGGTTCTAGAACATTCTGGAGCTATCTGGCTTCTAGTCTCAAATGCTCTCTGTGCTTTTTCAGTTTCCACAGGAGCCCACGGGCTGGCGTGGGCAGGGTGGGGCCTTGCACCTCTCAGCTGGTGGCCTCATTTCCTCTCACCCTCATCCCAGCACTGCCCCCTGTCTCGGCTCAGGGGGGAGGATGATGACTCAGAGGTGCTGTGTCACCCCCAAGACTGGAGGAAGCGGCCAGTGTGGGGGGAGGGGCTCTGCCTGACTGGCGTCTCCCTGGAAGAGCAAGCTGGACCTGCTGCTGAGGCTTGGCCCCTGGGCCAGGTGTCAGAGGTCACTTCCGCAGAAGCCCAGTCCTGCTCACCCAGCCCTGGAGGTGAGTCTTGTTCCCCCCTAGGCCCTAGAATAATTCCGGAGCCCAGTTGGATTACTGGGGGCCGGGGGCACAGAGTCAGGGCTTTGGTGGGGAGGGGCCTGAGTGCGGAGAGCAGAGGACGGGGGTATCAGCCTGGGAAGGACTTTGGATCCCCGAGGCCTGGCCTGCGTCACATTCCCTCCCTTCCCTCCTGGGGCCCACTCCTCGGGAACGGGACGGAGCCAGGGTCAGAGCACCTGACCCCAGACATGCGGGACGCAGGCTTCACCCTTGAGCCTCGGTGCTGCCGTCTCTAAGTGGCCCGCAAAGCACCAGAGCATTGCCAAGGTCGGTGGCAGTCCTACTGGGTGCTCAGGTGCTGCTCAGCCCAGCTGCGGCCTGGAGAACCTGGCGCTGCTTCTCAGGGATCCCTGGCAGACAGAGGAGCTCCAGAGGGCAGCCAGAGGCCAGGGCTGCCGACCAGGCTCTTGGCCCCCATCCTGCCTCCATCTCCTGCAGCCTGAATCCCTCTCTGAGTGTCCTGGGGGAAGGGCGCTTGACTGTGCTGACCCTGTGAAGAGGGGGTGAGGGGTCCTGCCACAGATAAGCTGAGGAATGCTCCAGGGGACACCCCATCCGGTGTGGGAGTGACTGCCCTGGCCTCTCACTCCAGCCAGCAGCAGTGGCAGGATGGGCTAGGCGGCTGGACTGGAGCAGTGGAGGCCACTCCCCAGGGTGGTGCAGGGGGGAGAGGCCACCAAGCCGGGGGAGAAGTGTGTGGGGCATCAGTGACCGCCAGGTAGAGGCGCAGGTGCTGTGACCAGGAGGCCGGTCCGAGGATTAGGATGGCCTCTGTCCACCCTGACTCAGCAAGCTCACCTTGCCCTGGGGGAGCAGAGAGGGAGCAGGAACCCCACATGGCTGAGGCTGCCACAGAGGGGTCCTTGCCGGGTCCGCTCACCAGTCACCTCTGGGGCCCTTGAGCCCAGGAGCAGTCTCGGCACAGGATATGGGGGGTGAGTGGGGCGAGTGGGTGAGTGGAGGCTTCTGGGGCAGGAGCAGTCCCGGTCCAGTGGGCCCCGGGGGCAGGTCAGGTGCACCTGCCTCCCGCCGGCCCCCTGCTCCCAGGGCTGTGGCCTGGCAGGAGGCCGTCCTGCCGCATGTCATAAATCTCCCCATTCATAGCTATCAATGGCCCGCACATGGTCTATCGATCTGAGCCTGTGGCTGGCCGGGTGGCGCATGCCCTGGGCTGGGGACGCTGCGGCCTGGTGTGATGAATTGGCAGGAATTGTTGAAGACCACGCTCTCCGACAAGTGATTGTTCCGGGGAAAATGAGAAATAACGATCAGGGCTAGGAGCCGTGGTTAGGAAGGACTCCCAGCGACTTGGCGGATTGTCATCAGGCCTCCCGAGGAGAGGGGCGTTTCCAGGGGCCCCATTTTTCCCAGCAAGGCAGGAAGACACCATTGTGGAGGCAGGGTTGAGGCCAGTGGAGGCAACCGTGCCACCCTGCCCTCATTGCCTGCATTCACTTGCCCCCTTGGGCTGGGGGCACTCACTCTTGTGGCTTGGCCTTGGGGAAATGTGGGATCCGGGTGGATGAGCCCCTGGGAGAGATGGTCATTCCTAGCACGGCTGCCCACCGGGCCATAGCCTCCCTGGGACCCCAGCTCCAGTGCCCCCCACCCTATCTGCTCTTCTACGATGGGAAGATCGTTGGTGTGAGTGGATCCTCTTAGATCCTCAGATGCAGTCCAAGCGGGGCAGGGTCTGGGGCCCCGGGGAGGGCACGCAGGTGGGAGCTGACGGGGAGGAAGAGCTGCCTGGAGGGGTGTGCGCGGAGCCAGGGAGAGACGGGGAAACTCGCCAGCTGCCTTGCTCTTTCCTTCCTTCCTCCTTCCCTCCCGCCTCCCTCCTCCTGGCCCCAGGAGCCTCTGCTGGGCCCCCTGGCTGCAGGGTCTCGGGCTACCAAAAGAAATGTGGGTGCTGAGGATGACCAGCAGATACCATTCCAACAAAGCACGCGACAAATCACGGAAGTCTAGAACACAAGTTGAGCTCGGTTGGTCGAGTGCTGCTCTGCATTCTCTGACGCCCTGGGTTTGCTCTCCAGCACTGCAAAAATGGGAGAAGGACTTGGCAGCTGTGGGTCAGGGCCACAGAGCCCGTCTGATACTCACAGGACTCAGGGCCCTGTGAGGCTCGGGGGGCTACCACAATCACTTCCTTGGGGCCCTGGGCCAGGTGCACGAGCCCAGACAGGTGCGCTTCTCCCCTTGGGGAGCCCCCTCTCTGGTGGGGTTTGAGATGTGGCCAGGAAGGGGTTAAAGCAGGGAGCATCCTGCAGGGCCGAGTCCAGAAAATGATATTCTGCCGAGTGACGTCATGTTGATTCCATTTCAAGGGCGTTTAATCTCATTTGCCCGGTGACTAAGCCTTGGCCTTGGATGAATTAATGTGTAGCCCCTTCTCCGAGGGAAATGGGACCCTTTCAGCAGAGACATGGCGTCATCGTGGCCTGCTGCACCTCGCCGGGCTGGGTGGGCAGCGCTCCTGGCCAGATGGTGAGGGGCAGCCGCAGGGCGAGGGCCTGACCCCCCGACGGCTCGGGGTTTCCTCAGCCCCTGGACTCTCCAGAGGCGGGTCGCTGGCCACTTCTCCCTCACACCCGTGCGTGGAGCATACCCACCTCTCAGCCCAAATCAAAGGCTCCAGAGCTGGGTGCTCTGAGGCGGGAGCTGGGCCCAGGTGGCTGAGGAGGAGAGGACCGGCCCAGCGATGGCACCTGCTGTGTCAGGGCATTGCAAGGCTGGTCCGCCCAGGACCCGAGGAGGGGCCTCAGGCAGGGCACAGTGGCCTGGACAGACAGATCAGGCACTGGAAGGACCTCAGGGCTGAAAGGAAGCAGAGGCGGGGCCCCGGAGGAAGAAATGCGGGTGCCAGCTTTCACCGCCCTGAAGGACAGGGCCAAAGAGCAGCTGGGAGACTGAGCCATGGCTGGCAGCGGCTTGTGGGGGAGGATGGCTCTAGCCCCTGGGACTTCCCTTACAACCCTGCCTTGACCCGCAGCCTCCTGAGGCCCAGGCCCCAGACACACCCTGGGCCACAGGCCAAAGAGAACTGCCCACCATCCGGGTGTGCCGGGCTGACCACGAAGCCCATAGCTGGGTACCTGAGAAGCTGGGCCGCATCTATGCCCTGCAGAGTCAAAGGAAAAATTCTCTCCCAGTGAAATTTCAGGCTGTGGGGGTGCCCGGGAAGAGAAAGGGGGACCAGAGGCTCTGGAGTGTGCGTGGCATCACACATCCTGTGCAGCCCTGGGGTGGGTGGGTTGGTGGTCTCGTCCTTACCATGAGCAGCCTGGGCACAGCCCCTGGGGATCGCTGGGTCAGGGCTGGGCTGGGCCAGAGGCCCTGGAGGGACTAGAGTCAGGTCTGCTGCCTCTCTCTGAGGCCTCTGGTCTTTCCAGGCACTGTGGGCCCCACCGCCCCGCAGAGCTGGCCAAGCCTCCTGCCTGTCCCACCCTGCCCCCAGCCATGCCCCTTGGTGAAGGGTTGCCAGAGCCTCAAGACTTCAGGCCTGGAGGTCTGCCATGGGGAGCAGATGGGGTCATAGCCCAGGAGACCCATGAAGCCCCGGGCCCTGGAAACACAGGGATAGTGGAGACGTGGCCTCTGACACGTGCCCCCAAGCCTGGGCTCCCCACTGCCAGTACCTCCCGGATTTCAAGAAACTTCTGCCAGGCACTGAGCACTCTGGTGGGGGCCTGGCTGAGCTGGAGGGATGTGGAGTGGGCTACTTCAGTGGGTCCACAAGAAGCTTCCAGGCCCCAGTGCCCTGTCCACGTGGAAGGGCTGGGCGGGGGTCGTGGGGGACCCGGGGCGACCAGTTTGGAGGCCACAGTGAGGCACTCAGGTGGTCTGCCAGGTATCAGGATGCCTGTCTTCTGCCTCATCCGGTGCCTGGCTGAGGACAGGTGGCTGGGGGGCTCAGCCTGGTGGCTGAAGGACAGCATGGCCCACGGCTGTAGATGCTGGAACATCTGGGTTCTACTCGGAATGACAGGGGTTCAGATTTTGGACCCCATGAGCTATGGCTAGAACGTGTGGTCCGACCCAACGCTGGGTCAAATGCTTCGGGAGACCTGTCAGGTGAGCCAGGCCTACGAACCAAATTCCCGATCTGGGTGTGGTTTTCTGGGAAGTTCTGATGGTCAGAGCGACAGAGGCGGGGGGGTGACGCCACCCTAACCGTCCTTGGGAGAAGGGCCTTGAGCTAATTCGTGAGGCTGGTTCTGGAGGCCACCAGGCTCAGCCCCTGTCCTCCGGCAACCTGGGCCTCCTCCACACATGCAGATGCCCCTTCTGCCTAGCGGTGCTGGGCCCGGCAGGTGCTTGAGGGTCCCTGGCCTTCGCCCTACTGTGGTAGGGGTCCCAGAAGAGGGCTTGTGGCTGGGGTGGAGGGCACGGCCTTCCTAGGCCATCTGGGTGAGGAGGGAGGAGGGCAGGGCCTGGGTGCAGAGCTGCTGTGTGTTACTAGATTATCTCATTTGCAAACAATAAATGTCAACAAGCAAGAGACCCTTGTCAGACTCCCCTTCCCGGATGCAAATGTGGCCTTCCCCTGCCTCTGCCCTTTATTAAAACAATCCCAGCGCCAGGCAGATAAACAAGACAATTCAATGTAAATGATGTCATCTCCCTCGTTCATTCGCATTAATGAGGCGCCCAGGCCCCGGCGAGGGCCATGGCGGGAGCTGGAAGATGCCGAATCTGATTAAAAAGCAAACCGAGAGGCAGCACTGACCTTTCGCTTTTAACGACTGACCCAGCCTCAGAGAGTGGGGGTGACAGCTGGGACGATGGGGCCCTGATTTTCACAGCGATCACATTTAAATAGCGAATATTTACTGTCTCCCTGTGACTTAATGAGCTGCCCCTCCGTGCTGACGGGGCTATGCAGAGCCTGCGCTCAGTGACCAGGTTGGCTGTGGCCACACTGGGGACCACGTCTCCAGGCCTGGGGGGCAGTGCCCAAGGCAGCAGCCTGAGCAGCTCGCACAGGTCCAAGAAGGCTGCCTGGTGACCTGGGGAAGGAGTGGGTGAGCAGCGAGGGAAGAGGGCGGCAGAGGGCATTTGCCTTGCTGAGGGGGCAGCACCGGCCTCTGGGCACTGCCAGTCTGCGGTTCCCATCTCCCATCTGAGTACTGCTGGGACCTGTCACCTCTGCCATGACCCCTCCTCGCCAATGCTTCAACTGTGGCTCTATCCGTGCTCACCTGGCTGGGCTTTCTGAGCACAGGTGGGCTGGCTGGCTCCTTCTTCACTCTGCCGCCTCATGGAGTCGCGACTCCACCATGCACCGGGCACCTGCACTGGGGCCTTGGGCACCAGCCAGGGCCGTGTGGGGGCTGATCCTGCACCTGCTCCAGAGGTCACCCCGAGCCCACCCTGGGGTCCACTCTGGGGAGTTCCGACTGCTGGAGCGAGGTCCCCACCCCGGGGTTCCCTGGGTCCCCAAGCCCAGCAAGGCAGGTCACTGTTTGAAGGGAGCTGAAGGGGGCCGTGCTGTGCTGAGCCTGGGCAGATGGGGCTGCGCTGTCAGAGCCTCGTCCTCTGCCCTCCTTGTGCGCCGAGGAGGCGACTGAGCAGAGAGCCCCAGTGGGGACAGCACCGGTGCTGGGCTGCAGCCACTGCTGCTGGTGCCTGTGGGCGCCCTCGGGGGCCCACGTGCACACGCTGTGCTACAGGCAGGGGCCACGGGCTCTGACAGGGCTGCTGCTTGGGGAAAATGCTCCCAGGGTCTCTACGGAAGGCTGAGCTGGGCCAGGGAGGCCGACAGGGTGAACCCAGTGGAGCTAATTCGTCCCTTTTCCTGAGACTGACCCAAGCAGAGAGCTGGGCTCTGCTGCCCCGCAGCCCAGTGTCCACCTGAGGAAAAGCCGTGGTCAGCAGTTGGAACTCTCAGCCCAGGTCCCCGGCTCAGATCCTAGATTTATCCTGTACCAGCTGAGTGGCCCTAGGCGCATCACTTAAGTTCTCTTTGCTTACCTGTGAGATGGGAGCAACAGCACCCCCCTGCCCCTGCCAGTGTGTCCCACGCAGCAAAGCACCAGGCAGGGCCTGGGGAGCCCACGACAAGAGGTCCTATTGTTATTACATAGTTGGGCCAGCGTTTCAATGGTTCTTTTTTTTTTTTTTTTTTTGCAGTTATTGGGGGTTGAACCCAGGGCCTCGCACCTGCATGCTCTGCAAGTGCTGGACCACTGAGCTGCACCCCCAGCCCATTTTCTTACTTTTTAAGACAGGGTCTCGCTAAGCTATGCAGACTGCCTCTGGTTTCAAACTTGCCATCGTCCTGCCTCCCCCTCCCGAGCTGCTGGGATTACAGGTGTGCGCCAGCGCACCCAGCTACATTTGATGATTCTGACATTAAATATGCAATTGTGACTGCCCAGAGCTCCAGGGACACCTTGGCAGCATCAGAAAAAGTAACCGTGCCACCGTCAGGAGCTGCAGAAGAGCCCAGGCTGGGTCTCTGGAAGCTCCTGCACCCCTAGAAGTGCTGCCCACTAGTCCTCCCTGCCCCTGCAGGCCACGCCCTGGGCCTGTCATTCACCTGCCAGGCCAGGCAGGGGGCTTCCAGGCAGGATGAGGGCCCTGGGCGCGCATCAGTGGGGAGCCGGGGCATGGCCTGGGATGGGCAGCCCCAGGCTTTGCACTGTGGGGAGGGTGCTCAGCCTGGGCCCGGGGGTCCTGAGGGTTGAGGCCCAGCCTCCCGGGGCTGCATCTCCCCACCCCAGAACAGAAGCCCTACGAGGCCCCTGCGCCGGCCCTGGCACTCATTTGCAAGAGCGCTGCTTTGCAACTTCAGGTCGGGTTCCACTGCTGCTGCAGACCTGAGCCCCGCCCAGCCCAGCTCCAGGTGACGGCATTGCGTGTCCACCCCCACGTCTGGTCGTGGGACGGGGCAGTTGAGCTCCAGAGCTGGAGGGAAGGGGCTCTAGCGCCGTGTTCCAGGAACCTCTGTGGGACTAACACAGGGGACTCAGTGATGGTCCGCTGGGCTGACCTTGCCAAGTACGGCCAAGTGGGCGGCTTGAATGGCAGAGACGCACTCCCTCACGGCTCTAGAGGCCTCACGTCTGTGTTGGGTGCCAGCAGGGCGGCTCTCTCTAGCCCCGGGGGCTCCATGCAGTCCTCGGCGTGCTCAGCTCCTGGATGCTTCGCTCCCACCTGTGGCTGTCATGACCATGTTCTTGCCTCCCTGTCTGTGTCCCCTTTATAAGAGCACCATGACAGTTAACGATAACCCGCTTTCCTTAAAAAGCCAGCGTGTGCTCCGACTACACGGGTCCTGCTCCAGACCCCAAGAGGCAGCTGAAGGTCTCCAGCCCTTGACCTAAATCTGCAGCCACCTTGGGTTCTGGGAACACTGATCATTAAACATGTTTTCGGCAAGGAGCTGAAACCACCCGAGACAGCGACCGCAGGTTCCTAGAACCGCCCTGAAGACCGGATGAGGACGGCCAGCCAGACCACACCGGGACGGGACTGCTTAACTCTGCAGGTCTCTGGCCCACCCCCAACTCTTCCTCTATTAAACCAGAAGCTCAGGTCAGCTCCCCGAGGACGCTCTGGGGGTCACAGGACCCCTCATCTGCCCCTCTTCCCGATATTCACGTGGATGAACCTCCCCTCTCTGCTTTTCACCGCTACTTGTCTCTTCCGTTGGAAGAGGACGGTGGCAGAGTCTGTTGGGACTCCCCGAGGCAAGCCAGGGCTTTGCCCCTGAACTCTGGTGACATCAGGCCAGGCGCCATGTCACACGCCTGTCATCCCAGAGACCTGGAAGGCGGAGGCAGGAGGATCACCGGATCAAGGCCAGAGGCGGCTATGTAACTCAGGGAGAGCCTGTCTTGAAATGAAAAATAAAAGAGGGGCTGGGGGTCCAGCCCAGAGGTAGAACACTTTCAAAGTATCTGTGAGGCCTGGGTTCAACCCCAAGTACTGAAAACATAGAAAGGGGGAGTACCAGTTGTGTTGGCCTAGGGCCACCCTAGCAGCCTCATGGTAACTTAGTCATGTCTTCAAAGGCACTGCCTCCAAATCCAGTCACATTCTGAGGTGCTGGGGCTCAGGGTCCTAGTGTGAATTTTGGGGGACACGGGTCACCCCTAAGCCCTGGACAGCAAGACCTGTGGGGGCAGCCCTGGCGAGTCATGGAGCAGCTGAAGGCAGCTGACTTTGCCACGATGCTGCTGAGCTCCTCCCTGGGCCTGGCTGCAGCTGTGGGGGCCCCTGCTGGCCACTCAGCTGGAGGCCACATGGCCAAGTCCTCTCTGGTCCAGGCTGGTCCAGGCCAGCAGGATGGTGCCCAGGGCGTGCAGCTGGCTGAGCAGCCCAGGGGCAGCCACAGGCAGATGGACCCAGAGCCAGGTGGTGGTGAAAGTGGCTAGGGGGCTGCTGCGCTGCACCCTGTGCTGGCATGGGGAGTGGGGATGTCCTGCCCCCCAAAGCTCGGCCCCCTGCCACTGACCCTGGGGAAGGGTGACTCCACCCCAGGGGGCCCAGCCTGAAGCAGGCCAGCACCCTTGTCCTGTGGTGACCGCACTCCACTCTCCACCCCACACCACTGTCTCCCAAGGCAGCCTCCTCCCCGGGTCTCCAGCGGCTCCCTGGGGACCCCAGCTTGTGCTGTCGAGCGTTGCCTAAAGCTTAGCAATCCCTTCACTGCGGGCTCTAGCGGACGGCTGGCTGCAGAGGCCCCTCCTCACTGTACCAGGGCAGCTGGACACACGAGGCCCTGCCCAGGACGAGGCTGGACACCCAGGCCAAGTGCCTGTTGGTGAAACTCGGGTCCACTGCTCTCCTTCCCTTGGGCCCCAGGCCTCTGGCTGACCCTCGGCCTCAGCCCCCCAGGGACCCCCTGAGGACACGGGGCCGCTGCTCTTCCTAGCTTTGCCTCACTTCTCCCTGAAAGGACCCTTCCGCTGAGCCCTCCTGCCCTTGTGGGCCGGCCTCACAGACTTCGCCCTGGAGCAAGCCCCACCCACTGTCCCCCGCTGTCATGACAGCCCCTTCACCCTCGTCATTGGCCCTTTGAGTGACATCTCTCCTCACTATGTCAGGGTTTGCCTGTCCTTTCACAGTTTGGAGGAGAAAGAGGAGGTACAGGCAGGCTCAGGGGCGGGGTGGAGGTGGCAGAGGCCTCGCTGGCTGGCTGTGGAGGCTGAGAAGTGCCAGTGCTTACAGCTGGGCAGCTGGAGACCAGGAGGGCTGATGTGCTCCATCCAGGCCAAGGCAAGTTCAGGGGTGGCTTGGCAGGTGGGTGGGGAGCCAGTTCCCCTCCCCGCACCCTTCTGTTCCATTCAGGCCTCTGACGGAGGGGCCCTGCACCAGGTAAATCAGTCTGCTGTGCGCAGGCCACAGATTCAAACGCTTGCCTCACCCAGCCATGGCCTCACAGATGAACCCGTGTGGCCTCTGACCAAGTGATGGCTGCCCTGTAGTTCAGTCCATCACAGCCCCTGAGACCCCCGGCTCTGTGGCCCTGGTTGCTGGGGAGAGGGCAGGGAGGGGGTCCCAGGGCCCAGGGCCCCACGAGATCTTGCTTTGGGGTCACATGGCTGTTGAAGCCACTGTGCCATTGCCCAGCTGCTGATGGCCGTGTAGCCTGCCCCAGTGGACCTGACCTCTCGTGCCTGGGGTGCTGAGAGGGCCCCCCGTCCTGCTGTACCCCAAGAGAGCACAGACCGTAGCTTTGAGGCACTTCAGCCAAAACCTCCCCCTTGACGGCCTCATCCTCCTGACGTGAACATGTGCAGGTTAGAGCTGCTCAGGCCCCTGCAGGTGCGTGGCCCAACCGCCCGGGCCTGGGGTGTGCGCTGTGCAGGGCGCTCTGGCTCCGGACGTGTCTGCCGCTGACTCGCTTACCGGCTCACTTACCTGACGCTTGGCCCCTTCCCCTGCTCTGGCTCCGCTGGCCCTCTGAGGTCCCAGCCGAAACGTCTCTTCCCCAGAAAGGCCTTTCCTGTCCCCACACCCTGTCTCCCCAGGGCAAACCCTTGGAGCTCCACGTTTGCTGGGGTTGGAGGGAGGGTCTTGGGTTCCAGGGTGAGAGGGGGGGTTCCCATGACAGACCCACGGGTGAAGTTTGCATCCTGGGGTATAGTGGGCAGTGTGCTGCCTGGGGAGAGCAGGGGACCCTCCAGCGGGCTGGGACCTCCAGCCCTGGGCTCAAAGCATCGTGAGATTCCTGTAGGGGACGAGGCTGCTTCTGCTGTGAGCCCTGGCCCCCGAGGAGATGGAGGGGTGCCCGGAACATCGGAGTGTGGGTCCACGCTAGGAAACTTTTCGGCTCCTGGGACAGAGCCTGGGATGGGCTTGCTGAGCAGCTCTTGGGGCATAAGACCACAGGACAAGGGCGCAGGCATAGGTAGGGGAGGGGCGCAGGCAGGGAGCGGGAGGAGGCCAAGCACGGGGTCTCACAGGAGCTCCAGGGCTGCAGCCCTACCCATGGGCCTCAGAGTGGGCGCGAGGAGCTCATCCTCAGAGCCCAGCATCCGGCCAGAAGCTGAGGAGCTGCAGACGGTGCCCTGCGCCCCTCCTGGGCTCTGGCAGCCTGAGGCAGCTCTGCAGGGAGGTGCCAGCCGTCAGCGGGGAGTGTGTGGAGCCGGCACAGGAAACTGGAAGGACCCGGGGCAGGATGGGCGGTGCTGTGTCCTCCATGGCCAGGTTGGTGCTGGGCGTGGGGCCGCGCACATAGTGCCAGAGCCACCAGCTCTCCATCCGGCAATCTCCTGGGGCAGAAGTGACCTCTGAGGGTAGGGGATGCGCTATGGCTCCAGGCGACCTCATCAACCTCCTCTCTCCTCCCTCTGAGCCACCCTTCCCTGTGGCCCTTGACTCGTGACTCCTCCAGTCTTGGGGACATGTATCCAGCACCACCCCGGGGACTGGGGGCTTTGCCAGACTAGGTTGGGCTGTGGAGTCTGGGGTGGAGCAGGCTTGGGGGTGCCCCATCTGGGATCTCTGGGGACATGATGTCCCTAGTGACCCTTGGTTCACTCATCTCTGAAGTGCTGTATGACATGGGCTCTTCTGGTCATGCCTGGGCAGTGCCAGTGTGGGGTGTGAGGCTGGGGTGCAGCGGCTGCCTAGGCCATGGGGCGGGATGACCTTGTCTCACAGGGTTCCAGGGTGCAGGACACGGAGTGGTAGCAGGTACAGGAAGTGGCCAGTGAGTAGGTGCCAAGAGTTGTCTAGAGGCCGAGGCTGGATATCCCCCGTCGAGGGCCTCTGGCACCTAGCTGGGCAGGTGGGAGAGGTGGCAGCCTCTTCTCCCTGGGGACCACGCTCAGTGGTCCCAGGGACCAACTGCAAAAAACCAGGGACTGACTTTTCCCTCCAGGCCCCTCCCTGGCTGCCTCTCCTGCCCTGCCTTGGGTATCAGGGCTGGGCTTGTTTGTGCAGCTGGGGCCACAGGAAACAGCCCGAGATGAGACAAGAGCAGCCATTCATCATGGGTGGAAATTGGAGATTAGACACGTCGAGGCTCCCTGTGTGAGGCGGGCTCTGGGGGAGCACGGAGTGGGGCTGGGGCGAGGGGACTGCGGGCCTTCTGAGGGCCACGGCACTGCCTGGGTGGTGAGGGATCCACAGGGCATCACCGGCCTCTCCTCACCCACGCCGCCTCTCTAGGGCCACTGAGCAGCTCCAAATGGAGCCTGAAGCCGGCAGGTGGGGCTGGGGTGCAGTCCCCGGTGGCCAAGGCAGTAGGCAGAGCCTGAGCCCACTGTGCCTCCGACTCCACTGGGGAGCTCCGCCTGGACCCTGGGCTGCCGGGGCTGCTGGGGTGTCCAGAGGGTCTCCATCCTCCTTGAGGTGCGCCTTATCAAATGGACATGGCCTTGTCTCCCCGTTGGCTGAGAATTCACCACGAACGGGCTCTGATTTTCGTCCGATGCCTTTTCTCCACACGCTCTCAGTATCGCGTGCTTTTCTTCTTTAGCCTGTTACCACGGTGAATTAGAGTGATTGATTCTCAACTGTTAAGCCAGCCTTGCATCTCTGGAATGAAGCCATTCGGTCATGGTGTGTAACTCTTTTTACACACTGCTGATTCCTACTTGCAAACACTTTGTTCAGGATTTTGCGCCTGTATTCGCAGGAGGTACTGGTTTGTCGTTTTCTCTCTTTGGGGAGAGCTGTTGATGGTAGGTTTTATTCCCTTGGTGGCTTCCCTTTTGACCATGGGTTGTACTGTTTGAAAGTGGCTGCTTCTAAGCAGACGTGGGGGCCATACCTGTAACCCCAGCACTTGGGAGCCTGAGGCAGAAAGATCCAGAGCTTGAGGTTAGACTGGGCTTCACAGCAAGACCCTGTCTTGAAAAATAAAGTAAAATAAAATAACAGTGCATGGCCCTGTTTAACATGGTGCCCTGTGGGCTGGGTGAGCTCGGTCCCAGGCCCCAGGCTCCAGGCCTTAGGACAGGACCCCTGGCTGCCTGGTAGCTTCTGGGCCAGCCAAGGGCGAGGCAGGCCTTGTGTGGAGGTGAGGGCAGTTGTGGGGTAGGGGATGGCTGGCCTCTGCCTCTCTGTGACAGGCAGTATGGAGCCCACGTGACTTGTGGAAGGAGGTGTGGGGAGAGAGAGGCCTGGAACCTGGGGTGGCTCTGAGGTTGCCCTCTTCTTCTTCTGTCCCTATTTCCTCCTCTCCTGCTGCTTTTCTAGATAACAAATGACGCTGGCTCCCATCTCCGATGGCCCAGCAGCCTTGGCAGTGCCAGGACATAGGCCAGGCATGGGCCCTTTACAGAAGCCCAGAGAAATGGATGAGCTTGGGGAAGTCAACGACCCAGTGGGAGTGACTTTGTACCTGAGGTGGGACTGGGGAGACCCTTCAGGTGGTGACTACCTGTACCGAGGCCCTGAGACCGGGCATGCCACAGACACCAAGGACTGATGCCAGCCGGGACAGCCACAGGGCAGATGGGCTGGTGGGACAGCACGAGGGTGAAAGGGCCAGTCCACTCCAAGCACTGCTGCCTAGGTATGGCAAAGGAAGCCTTGAGGAAAATATGAATGATCAAAGAAGGTACAAACATAGGAAACAAGGGAACTATCACCTGATATCCTTCATGGATGCGGACACAAAACTCTTAGCAAAATATTAGCAAGTAGAAGTTGGGTAGGTGTGAAATGAATTATAAACCATGACCAAATAGCTTTCTCACAGGGTCATAAAGCTGGCTGAAAATCAGGCATTGTAATTCACCATGTTAACAGGCTAGAGAATAAAATTGCGTGATAATATCAAGGCACGAAGAGAAGTTAACTGACCAAACTCAAGTCCACTCATGGTAGATTCTCAGCAAGTTGAGAATTAAGGGGAACTTCCTTGCTTAATAAAGACCACTTACAAGAACTCTGCAGCTAAGTTATACTTAATGTTAAAAACTTTATAATTAATACTGAATTCTTTTCCCCACAGTCAGGAACACGTCAAGGAGGTCTGCTTTTACCACTCTCAGACAAATAGTGCCGCAGGTTCCAGACAGTGCAATAGGCAAGAAAAGGAAATAAAAGGATATATAGACTTAAAAGGCCTGCAGCGGTAGCCCTGTGGCATCCGATCCCGTCAGATCTTGGAAGCTAAGCAGGGTCGGGCCTGGTTAGTACCTGGATGGGAGACCGCCTGGGAACACCAGAAGCTGTAGGCTTGGGAGAAGGACCTGGCAACCCCCTCCCCCAAAAAAAAAAAAAGAAAAACAAAACCAATCTGCCATTGAAAACCCTATGAATAGCAGAGAAGCACAGACAATAGTGTTTCCCCTGTTGTACGGAGGGTCACTATGGGTCGGATACCAACTCGACGGCACCTAACAACAACAATTCTTTTAAGCCTGCAGCTGTAGCCCTGTGGCATCTGATCCCGTCAGATCTCAGAAGCTAAGCAGGGTCGGGCCTGGTTAGTACCTGGATGGGAGACCGCCTGGGAACACCAGGTGCTGTAGGCTTGGGAGATGGACCTGGCAACCCCCTCCCAAAAATCAATCTGCCATTGAAAACCCTATGAACAGCAGAGAAGCACTGACAATAGTGTTTCCCCTGTTGTACAGAGGGTCGCTATGAGTCGGATACTGACTCGACCGGCACCTAACAACAACAACAACAACAGACTTAAAAGGAAAAAAACCAACAGCAGTGTTCCTTCTTGCCCATGACATGATCTACATGAAAAATCCCAAGGCATCTACAAAAACTCTTGGAACTAAGGCAGAAATTCAGCAAACTTATGGCATCCAAAATAAGCATGCAAAAACCTATCGTGTTTCGGTCCTAGCAACGAACATAAGAACACCAAATTAAGGATACAATACCATTTACAAGCAATCACAAATAAAATAGGTATAAGGCAAATAAAATATACAGGATTTGTATGCTAACTGCCAAACAACATTAATAGAATAAATGCAAGGATATCTAAATAAATGGAGAGAAGGACTATATTCATGGACTGGAAGACTTAACAGTAAAGATGTCCATTCTCTCCAAATTGATGCATAAGTTTAATGGTATTCCAATCAAAAAATTCCAATGAGATTATTTTACAGATATAGATAATTAGAAAATCTACATGAAAAAAGAATTGGGGAACCTGAAGTGATTTTGAAACAAAAGAATAAAGGAGTCCCTCTACTCCCCTTTAGGACTTGTTAGATGGTTACTTTAGTCACCACTTTATGGTATTGGCCAAGGGTAGTCACAGGGACCAATGGAACAGAACAGGGGAATCAAAAATAGACCCACACAAATGTGCCCAAATGGTTTATGACAAAGTCATAAAAGTAAATTAATAGAGGAGAGAGGAGAGAGAGGCCGTCTGCAAATGTTACCGAAACAATTGAACGTTGGACCCCAGAAGCACGAATACAAAAAGCCCTTGACCCCATCTCACACCTTACACAAAATTGGATCAAAATGCACCACTGGCTTACATGTAAAGCTTGGAACTAAGAAATTTTTAGGAAACAGCACAGGAGAAAGCCTTTTGGAGCTGAGGCTAGGTAGAGGGTCCACAGACTTGACACCAAAAATAGGACCCTTAAAAGGAAGCATTGATAAATTGGGCCTCATCAGAATTAAAGTCTTTTGCTCTATGAAAGACCCCATGAAGAGGAAGAGAAGACATGCTACAGAAGGGGAGCAAACATTCAAACCCACAGGCCTGACAAAGAACTAGTATCTAGTCTACACAAGGCTCTCCGGAAACTCTACATAAGCCAAACAATGCCATTAGAAAATGTACAGAGAAACTGAACAAGACAATTCACTGCAGAGAATATACAGATGGCAAACAAGCAGATGAAAGGATGCTCAACGTCATTAGCCATTAGGGAAATGCACATTACATTCACCAGGAGACACCACTGCCTACCTATCAGAATGGCTAAAATAAAACACAGTGCCAACACCGAGTGCTGGGGAGGATGAGGGGAGAGTGGGTCCCTCGCATGTCACAGGTGGAATGTAAAGTGGCACAGCCTCTCTGGATAGGCAGTGTGATGGTTTCTTTAAAAACATACAAACAAATATGCGGCTGCCGTATGACACAGCAATTTCACGCTTAGCCATGTATCCCAGAGAGGGGAGGCCTGGGTCACTCTGGAGAATTGTGCTAGGTGCAGAAAGCCGGTCCCAAGGAGTCCATAGCATGTGATTCCCTAGGCACCATGCTTCCGAAACGACCAGTTTACAGACGTGGAAAGGCTTGGGTGGTTGTGGGGTTCCAGAGTGGGACAGGGAAGTGTCCAGGGCTATCAAGGGCAGGGGATGGTCCTCTGCTAAGAGGCTCCCTGTCTGTCCGGGTCCTCGAGTGACCTTGGACTGCAGTTTCCCGAGATGACACCACCAGGGGCCCTGAACAGAGGGCACGTGGGGTCTCTATGTTATTTTGCACAGCTGCTTGTGGAGCTGCACTGAGCTCAACGTGAAGCACGTGAGAAAAACCACCAGCAAAGTCACGTTTATCGCTGATGTAGCCTGTTGCCTCCTCTCCCTCTTCATCTCTGGGGGCCCCCTGGGTTGGGCAGGTGGTAGGGGGCTCCCATTGTGGAAGGTGGTGCGCTTGTGGGTCTCGGCCCTGCACCTCTGAGAGTGCCAGGGACCTGGAGGCCATAGAGAGCCCTTCTCTCCGGGACCGACCCCTCCCCACATTGCCCTCTGCAGGTAGCCTTGACCTCTAGGCCTTTTCCTTCCTGGGTCAAGGCCTGCTGGGCCTCTGAGCAGGTCCTGGCTCCACCTTTGTAGAGCCCAGCGGCTACCACAGCGTCCATCCCAGCAGAGGAACTTGGGGGATGGACAGTGGAGCATCTTAGGCCCCGGGGGGTGTTAGGGCCGCCCTTGCTGCCGCCTGAGCACCACCTCAAGGTGGGCCTTTGATGCAAGAAGAAAGGAGGAAGTGAGGCCAGTGGAACCCCCATTTTCTCCCTCAATGGCCAGCGGCCAGGTCACCTCTCCCAGTGTCTGGCCCTCAGTGTCTGGGACGGAATTGCAGCTGTGAATCCTCCTCCCAAGGCACCACAGGAGGAGGGGGACAAGGCCAGCTGGTCACTGAAACCAGCCCCCTGAGGCAGGTGGCCCTTGAGTCTGGGGACTCACGTCTGGCTCCTGGCCCCTTCTCTGGCATTTTGCCCCCGCTGCCCCTGGGCCAGGGCAGAGCATCCTGTGTGGTCACTGGGGTGAAAGGACAGATGTGTGACAGTGTGGTTTGAGCTTCCCACTGGAGGGCCTGCCTTGCCCGGCAGCCGCTTATCCTACCTGGCCCCTGTCACCAGGGTCTCCCGCCTACTGTGCAATGGCCTGGTCATGCTACGCTGCCCGCGGAGGGTTTTAATTGGAACGCCCTATCAAGGGCTTAAATTAAAAATCAAATGCTCAGAGACCAGTGCTCTTTAGATGACTAAAATTAAAACCTAATTGAATTTTCCTGGGGAAAAATATCTTGTGGAAATTTAATTACGGAAGCAAAAGACGGGGTTTTTAAAAATAGATATATATGGTTTTTAATTCAGGGTTATTTGCAAAGCAAATTAAAAAATAAAAAATGAGTTCTGCCGCTGAGGTTGGATACAGACAAAGGAGCTTAGCAAGGCCTCCTGAGCATTTGGCAGAGCTGGGCAGCGGGACACGGACCCTGGCCTGTCCACGTGGCCCTGCCCACACCTGGACAGCGCTTCTCACATGGGCATCCCTGGCCTCTTGAGGACAGAGCCCCTCTTTGCTGTTCTTTCTGGCTCTTTTGGAGAGAGAAGCAGCTTGCAGCAAGCTGCATCCCAGCATCTGGCCGAGCACAGAAAACTCCGGCCCAGCAGAGCAGACCAGGCCTGCGCCGTGGCCACCGCACGCCTTTGGCCACTGTGGATATGGAGTGCACTCCCGACCCCAAATTTCATCCATATATCAAGACCCATGGGACCCAAGAGAGGAAGGCAAGGCCATGACTCTCCAAGAGGCTTCTGGGGCTAGAACAGGTTTGCAGTGGTTGGAGAGGCCGGGGTGTGGGGCCCCACCCAGGCGAAGGCAGGAATGTTTTGAATCCTCCATGTGCCAAAGCGGGCTGGGATTTAGCTCAGTGGGTAGAGCGCTGCGCTGCAGTCTCTGAGGTCTCGAGTTCAATTCCCAGCACCGCAAAAAATGGGAGAAGGGCCTGGCAATCCACTCCCAAGGCAATCCCGAAGCACTCAGCCATTGAAAACCCTATGAGGGTCGCTATGAGTCGGATACCGACTCGACGGCACCTAACAACAACAAACAACAACAACATGTGCCAAAGCAAGGGCCCCGCCTCCTCACGGCCTCGCTGGGCTCTCTGTGGCCTTCCCGCCTGGTGGGCCTCCTGTGCCTCCTTAAAAGCCATCTATATCCACCCCACCTTCTAATATCCAGCGCTGGGGTGCTGGCCCCAGGCCCCCCGGGCTCGTCTCTCAGGACCCAGAACTGCCCAGTCCTCCCTCGCCCCACTCCCTTCCTCCTGGACGCTGTCCAGGTGCATAGCAGCCTGTTCCAGCCACAGCCTGCAGGGTGAGGCCAGATGCCTGTCCTCGGGCCTCACGAGAGCCGCACCGCCCACTCAGCCTCTGCTCCCCTGGCGCCCTGGCTCCACCGGCCCACGGCAGGAAGCCTCTGCCTCTGCAGGCTGGCAGGAAGGACGAAGGCGAAGTGGCACCTGCGGCCTGTAGGGGGATGGGCTTCCAGGCCAGAGGAGCCAGGGAGGCAGCTTCAAGGTCAGGGGAGAGGCTGGGGCTCTGCGGCGGGAGATGGCCAGCTGATGAGACCTGACAGCGAGGCGGAGACGCGGTGGAGGGCGCGTGCCCGTGTCCACCGGCTCCCGCGGCCAGCGGGGCTTCCTCTCCTCCGGAGCAGCAGCTCAGCCTTCGTTTGGCTGGAAGCTCGAAGCTCATTCTGGTGGGCACAGGGCGGAGGCTGCATGGCTGGGGAGTAGCCAGGGCTACTTAGGCGTGGCAGAGGCTCTGGGGGATGCCCGGCCTTGCCCCACAGGAGAGGCGGCTGTGCTCTCACGTGGATTCCCGTGATCAGGTCCCTCACGCGGACAGGGCACGGAGGGCAGAGAGCTCTTCCAAGTCTGCGCCTGGCGAGGAGGACCCTGGCCTCCACCTCTGCCTCGAGACCCGAGGATCTCGAAGTTGCTGGTAATTGCAGTGACTCATATTTGGTCAGGGACCCTCAGGCAGGGTCACTAGAGCCCAGCACAGGTAGTGGCCCTTTGATAATGCACAGACCAAAGCCACTCGCTGCAGCCCTGCCAGGTGTGTGTTTTAATGACAAGGGAGGTGCCCTGAAGCTTCTGGGGACACGGAGAGCCACCAGCGTGTTGTCACACACCTGTGTGTCATGGGGCCTGGTGGGACATGGGGAGGGGAGGGCAGGAGGAGGCTTCTTTGCTGGGATGACGAGGCAGGGGACTCAGAGCAGATGGCCAGAGCGTGGCAGCGTCCGCAGGGAGGCCGTGAGGGAGAAGCGCTCCTGCACCCACAGCCCCGGTGCTCTGCACACTGGACGGTCTCCGGCCCCTCAGCCTCCAGCCCCTCCTTTAATCTCTGCAGCCCGCACTGCACAGAGCTCGCCCTTGCCGAAGGCCACAGAGCTGCTGGCCTGGGTCAGCCTGGGAGCCTCAGCCTTCAGAGAGCACAGGCTCTGTGTGTATTCAGACCCCGGGCGGCGGCCAGGACAGGGCTGTCCTGGGAACCCGGGGACTGTGTGGGACCTTTCCCTGCAGGCCTGGCTTTACCGCCAGCCGGGCACCTCGCTGTGTGGGGTTAACTGGGGTTCCTCCAGAGTTGCTCCACATCCTCAGCAAGGGCCTGTTCCTGAAGAGGCGGTGGCGTCTCACGCACGTGGAGCTCCCTGAGAAGACGGGTTTAAGAGCAAGTGGTCTGGGCCGATGCCAGGTCTTGCTCTCGCCTACTCTGTGACCCTGGGCAAGTTACTATGCTGCTCTGTGCCTCACCGGCTAATGGGGTCCTGGTCAGGGACACAGGGAAGGAAGGGGTATGGGGACACCTGTGCCCAGACAGGTTCATGCTAACCGGCCCCGAGCAGCTGGCGAGGGGCACATGGCTTGAACGTCATCCTGACATTTAATTGCCACTGGGAAGGGGACATTTAACAGGTGACGAAGGGTGCCACCCTCATGAATGGGTGTCTCTGCCTGCATTGGTTCCTGATAGCTGGGCAAGTCTGGTTCCCCTCGTGTTCCGTCTCTCATGGGCTCCTTGTCCCTCCTCCACGGGACGGCGCAGCAGGAAGCTCCTCACCAGTCACAGCCTGGTCCTGGGGACTCCCCAGCTGCCACGCTGTGGGCCAAACCAACCTCTGCTGCTTGTTGCTTACCCAGCTGTGGTGCTCCGAGAGCCGTGGGAACCGCTGAGGCGGGTGTCCCTCAGTCCTTAAGGGGCCGAGCGCCACCTCGGGCAGACAGTGTGACGGGAGAGGAAGGCCGCAGCTGCAGGTGGACCTCCGGTGTTGCACATCGAACCCATCCTTTTGGGCTCCCCAGAACTCCGGCCCTCCAGGGACCCCTTTGCTGGGGCCTAAGGGAAACAGGCCCCCCACATACTAGGGGCCACAGCCATCCCTTGGTGGCTCAGCCCTTGCTCTCACCCTCTCACCCCACCAAACTGGGGCTAGAAAGCTGCTGGGAGCAGCCTCCTCCATGTGGCCCGCCCAGATCTCTGCTTTGCAACTGAGGCACAGAGCGGGATGCACCTCTTCGGGGGGCATGTGGGAGGGGTTTGGGTCTCCCAGGCCCCTCTCATGCTGGACATGCTGATCGTGGGTTCAAGGAAGTATCAGAGCTAGAACCGGCCCCGCTAGAACCGGCCCCGCTGGAACCGGCCACGCTGGAACCGGCCACGCTGGAACCGGCCACGCTGGAACCGGCCACGCTGGAACCGGCCACAGCTGTGCGAGTGTCCTGCCAGGTGGGCAGGCTGCGTCTGTATGTCCCTGGTTCTCCTTGTGGCCTGGGAGGTAGCCACTACCTGCTGCCATCTGCAGCATGCCACGGTCAGTTCTAGGAGACAGAAGCTGCCAAGCTAACGTGGGGTACCTAGAGGACTACAGCTGTCAGGGCCGGGCGCCGGTCTCCTGGCTTCTCGCCTGCACTGGCCTCCTAAGGCCAGATAGGAGCTGCTCCCCATCCCCCGACCTGACCCGTAGAGGCATCTGTGGGCTATAGTCTTGTTGAGTCTGAGAGGAGGGGAAACTGAGGCCCAGGCAGCACAGGCTGAAAGCTGGGCCTCAGAGGCCCCTCTCCCCCTCCTTGCAGGAATGGCCTGAGCTGCTGGAGGGATCGTCACACGAAACAAGGGGGCGCTGGGCTGCGGAGTGGGGCTGAGCAGTCCCCATGGCCGGCCCAGGTCTCTCGCCCCACCGCCCCTCCTGGGCCGCCCTGCTTCCGGCCTGCCAGCGCCAGCGTGGGCACGGCCTCCTTCCCCCGGGAGCTTGGCACTCTGTGTTCAGCCCCTCCTGTGCTCGGCCCAGCTGGCACAGGGGCAGCATGAACATTCCTTGGCTGAGCGAGTTTCCCGGGATGCCAAGCGACGCTGTGCCTCAAGTGCTGCCTGCGCAGCGCCAAGGTCCCCGAGTGATTCGGGCTTCAGCTAGAGGAGATCCAGGACCAGGGTGCCAACTGATGCCCTTCCCCTAACAGCCTCCACTGCACCCCTGGCAGGTTTGTCCCATTCGAGTGCCACCCCAGCCTCCTGAGGGCCATTTCCCTCTTGGTGACTAGGGCTCCATTCCTGAGCCAAAGCCACTGTGGTCACCGGTCGGGCTGGGGAAGCCACCGCTGTCTCCGAGGGCCTCTGCCCTTGGGTGCCCTCCTTCCGCACCCAGGTTGGTCTCATGGAGGGCAAGTTAGCCGTGGGCACCTCCAACAGGAAGGACCCTGGGAAGCAGGGCTCCCCTGGTGTGCGCCTGGACCCCATCACCGGCAGTGCCAGGCTCAAGAGCTGGCACAGCTCACGTGGGGGGGGGCAGGGCTGCAGGACTGAGCAGGGACCCTCATCACGGAGCCTCCTGCCCCCAAATGGGGAGGCACTGTGGGCCACGTGCCATGATGGGAGCCACTGGTGTTTGGGGAAGGCTGTGTCTATCCCGCTGTTCTGTGCCCCTGTGGTCCTTCTTTTCTTCCTGGTGTCTCTGGGCTCCTCACAGGGAAGCAGGCGGCCCCTGCACAGCACCACTCTGCTGGGCAGAAGAGCCGGGTGTGATGGGGGCCAGGGGCCTCCCTTATGCTCCCTCAGTGTTTCGGAGCACCAACCCCTCCTCCTATCCCTTCCTCTCTGGAACAACCTCTGTTGTTGTTGTTAGGTGCTGTGGAGTTGGTATCCGATTCATAGCGACCCTCATAGGGTTTTCAATGGCTGACTGTTTCGGGATTGCCTTGGGAGTGGATTGCCAGGCCCTTCTCCCATTTTTTGCGGTTCTGGGAATTGAACTCGGGACCTCAGAGACTGCAGTGCAGCACTCTACCAACTGAGCTAAATCCCAGCCCAGGAACAACCTCTGGGCCTTGCAAAGTGGGTCAGAGTTGCACACCAGGGCTGAGGGCTTTTTAAAAATGTCTTCCTCCCCAGCTGGAGGAGACTGGGGACAAGGTCACCGCAACCCATTCGCCTCTTCAGCTCTGCTTCTGGCTGATGTGGGAGGCTCTGGGTGTGCAGTGGACCCCGGCAGCCCTCAGCAGTCTCTCCGCCTGTCACTGCCATGAGGCATGAGGTCTGCAGGCAGGGCGGAGCGTGCAAATCAGATCCTGACCGTACCTGGGGCTGGTGTGCAGAAACCAGGACCGGTGTGCGGAGCCCAGAGCCTGTGCACAGAGCTGAGGGCCTCTGTGGAGAACCCAGGTCTTGTGTACAGAACTCAGGTCATGTATGCAGGACCCAGGGCCTGTGTGCAGAGTCCACGGCTGGTGTGCGGAGCCCGGGGCCCGTGTGCAGAGCCCAGGGCCTGTGCGCAGAGCTGAGGGCCCCAGGTCTTGAGTACAGAACCCAGGTCATGTATGCAGGACCCAGGGCCTGTGTGCAGAGCCCCAAGCCTGCACCACACCCAGAGCCTGTCCTCGGTGGACTGAGAGAATCCTCGCTCCTTTGCCCACTCTGGTATGAAGGACCTCCCTGCCTCGTCCTCGAGGGTGGCCTCATTTGGGACAGCTCTTCTCACTCTCAGGGCTGAGGGTGGCTGGAGGACAGGGGGAAGCTGCCCCCTCCTGCCCAGCCGACATCTCCTGCCCCAGGTCAGAGTTCAGGGCAAAGCAGGCGTGAAGGCCTGGGATGCAGCCCCACCTGCCGCTGCTGCTGGCCGCCTTCTTGGCGCCTTTGGGAGAGAGCCGGCTTCCGTCCGCTGCCCCGGTACAGCCCAGGCCTGGCGGCCCATGTGTGCCCGTGCCTATTATGTGCCAGCCTCCCGCCTCCTCTGCGGCGAAGAGTCTGGGAGGAGGGGAGCAGGAAGGTGGGGCAGTCTTGGCGGGAGGATTTCTGGGGGAAGGGAACTGAAGATACGGGTCCTGTGGGCTGGAGAGGGGCTCCTGGCCCCTGGCTCCTCCCCCCACCTCCCTGGCCCCTTTAGAATTCATCAGGCTCCCCGCACTTTAACGTGCATGGAGGAAAAAAGGGTTTTTAAATTAGTGAAACCTTTTTACAAGGGACATTTGTCAAGGGTAATCTTTAATTGCAAATAAAATAAGGAAAAAAGTCCCCCTGAAGGCCAGCTCTGCCTAGGACATTCTGGCCGCACCTGCTCACAGGGGGAGAAGGGAGAAGGGCAGCGAGATCGGGCATCCAGCCCCTACAGCTTTGCCTTCTCAGGGGTAGCCCTAGCCCTGACCCTCCAGGTGGTGAGATTGGGCATCCAGTCCCTACAGCTTCACCTTCTCAGGGGCAGCGCCAGCCCTCACTCCCAGGGTGGCGAGATCGGGCATCCAGCCCCTAAAGCTTCTCAGGGGCAGCGCTAGCCCTGGCCCTCCAGGCGGCGAGATCCGGCATCCAGCCCCTACAGCTTTGCCTTCTCAGGGGCCACGCCAGCCCTCACCCTGCCCCCTGTCTTTCTCCTCTCCGACTGCCTGAGCCTGACCCCCAGGCTCCCTTGGGCACCTAGGGCAGGCACTCCTAGCCTGAGGCTGCGTTCTTAGCAGTGCGGTGCTGGAACGAAGGAGCTGAGGGCTATTGGCAGGACGCTGTGCTCCGAGGAAGGAGGCAGGGGCTGGGGAGCCGCCCAGGTCCAGCTGGAGAAGAACCCCGTGATGATACAGGTCCTGGGTTCCATCTGGCAGAGGCAGGCTGGAGCTCCTGTGACATGGAGCACGCCACCGTGGAGCCCGGACAGAGAGTGAGCTCCCCACCTCCCGTGGCATGCAAGCAGAGGTTCTGGGCTTCTCTGGCAGGAGGGGGGATTCTTTTGTGGCCCTTTCTGAGTGGGGCAGGGCGGGTCTCAGGCAGCCTGGGCAGGCGGAGGGAGTACCCCGGGGTGCAGGAGATTTTTGCTCCAGGCCGAGGGGGGGCTTGTGCCAGCCAGGCTGTGGCTGGGTCTCAAAGAGTGTTTTTTTGCAGAGCCTGCCGCAGAGATAATGACACCTCTTAAAACGTGGTAATTAAAATCCTCTCTGCACACGGCAATAAATCCATGCGGCACAACTTTCCTGCACAAATGACCTTGTGGCTTGATGTTTTCCCATGCATTTTTATCAATATCACACCTCGGTGGCCCTGGACCGGCTGAGCGCAGGCCTCTCCTCTTCCCCAGAGACTGCTCGGCCGCTGCCTCCCCTGTGTCGCTGGCCGCCTGGGCCCCTGGCCGGCTCCCCCCACCCCCACTGCCCCACCCCTAGCTCGTCTTCAGCACCCCACTGAGGGGCAGGAGAGCTCAGTGGAGGGGCCTGGGCTACCCTCCTGGCCATCCTGGGGACAGTCAGGGAGCGATGGTGTGTGGTCCTGGCTCCTCGCCATGACTCATCAGCTGTCATTGTGCGTCCCCGCGTCCCATGAAAGGGCATGACGTCGCTCAAGGCTCTCTGGAGGGCTGGCTTTGTGAGGGGCCCTCGCTTTCCGTGGAGAAATCAAGGCTTGGCAGAAGGAGCCAGGACTCGTGCTGACACCTGGAACCCAGTGGAGAGGGAGGGACAGGCCACCAGGTAGGAGCTGGCACGGGGCGGGGCGGTCCCAAGGCCGCCTGGGATCGGCAGGGAGGAGCCGCTTCCTCCAGGCTGTTGTGAAACCAGCTTTGTTTAGGGAAGATTCGCACATCACCCAGCCACCCATGGAGCCGCCAGGTGGGTGGTGGCCAGGTGTGCACAGACGCGGGCAGCCATCCCCACAGTGAGTGACC
Organism: Pedetes capensis; assembly: GCA_007922755.1. NCBI lineage: Eukaryota > Metazoa > Chordata > Mammalia > Rodentia > Pedetidae > Pedetes > Pedetes capensis. The sequence continues at coordinate 9,797 of VMDO01009513.1, read as the reverse complement.
ATCTGTCAGCCCCAAGGGGAACAGTCAGGGCAGCCGCCCCTGTTCCCTGCCCAGCCCCTTGCAGCCCAGACCGCTCCAGTCCTCACGGCCCTGCTCAGGCCGGGCTTCCTACAACAGGGTGTGCGGCCCCCAGTGCCTGGCTTCGGCCCCTTGGCACGGGGTTTCTGAGCTTCATCCGTCCCATGGGTCCTGGTGGGGTTGGGACTTCACTCTGCCTGCCTGGGCAGCTTTTTGTTTGTCTGCTCAGTGTCACTGGCCACGGCCCAATTCTGCTCTTGGCTGTGGTGGCCGGGGCTGCTGGGAGCGTGGGCACGTGTTGGCATGGCCGTGGCTGACGGTCTCCCGGCTGAAGCCTGGGTGTGGAGTGGCCCCTGCGGCTCACCTCCCACGGGGTCTCCTGACTCGGCTGCCCGTGGGCAGAGCCTTCTGCTGAGTCCCCATAAGAGGTGCCAAGTGCCGCCCCCACCCCTCAGCCCCCTGGCCGTAAGCCCTCAGCACCCCTCAGTGCTCCTTTGAGGGCGCATACAGCCCCTGAAGCGTTCGGGAAGCGTGGAGGCCCAATGTACCGCAGGAATGTCCCTGTATTGTACCGGGTGTGACACTTAAGGACGCTGTGGCCAGGCTTGTGCTGCGTGCCGGGGAGCCGGTGTGAGCCGGTGTGAGCTGGTCTAGGGTGCCTTGGGCCCAGATGTCTGGAACTTGTCCCCAGGGGCATCAGAACCACCTGTCTCTGGCCCTCGAGCTGCGTCGTCTGGACCAGGAGGGTCCCGGGTCTGGGAGGGGTGGATACGCCAGGGCCCAGCCGTCACCTCAGGGTCCACTTTCCATGCCATTCTAGAAGATTCTACCCCAGTGGGGTCAGGCTCTGCCTCGCCCCTGCCTCTTCAGGAGTGGCCCTCACCTTGGCTCAGACTCCCCTATTCTGGGTGCTGCCACGGGGTCTCTTGGGCATGGAAACAACTAGCACCAGCGTTTTGGGTGCAGAAAGAGGGTGTGGCAGAAAGAGGGCCCCAAAGCTGGGGATGGGGAAATGGAGGCAGACCAGCATCCGGGTGGGGAACACAGATTGCAGCTGAGGCCAGAGGCCACCTCCCACAATCCTGGAGGCCTGAGGCCCTGTGGGGCCTGAGCTGTAGGGACTGATGGGGGTGGCCTGCCCCAGGTGTGGGCAGCCCTGCAGCCCCAGTGCCTCTGGGAGCCTCTTCCTCTGGGAGACAGTGCGGTGGGCCGGCTGCAAACCCCAGTCACTATACCCGCCAGAAGGCAGCAAAAACACCATGCTGCCATGACAGCTAGCCCTGGTGCAGAAGGCGCGGTCTGCAATCTTCGCCTGGAGGGAGCCATGGGGTGCGGGATGGAGAAAGAGGGCTGGCGCTGCAGCAAGCACGTGGGCATCCTGGCCACCCCAACGCACTGCTCGGCCTCTGGAGGCCCCAGGCAGGTGCTGGGGAGGCGAAGGAGGTGACTCGCTGGAGTGTCATGGTGGTTGTTCAGTGGCGATGAGGACCCTGGCCCGTGGTGAGGAGTGTCCTTCCCACAGTCTGCCTCTCAGGGGCCCCTCCTGTGGCCCTTCAGGCTCACAGGTGCGTGAGGCGCTGTTGCCTCCGGAGGGGGCCTCAGCAGCTCTGCGTGTGTGGGGTGAACTCTCCCCCTTCAGCTGCGTCCTCCTTAGCTTCTGGGTGGATGGCCCTCCCGTGGGGACCTGACCGATGCACAGAAGCCTGTGCGCGTCACTGTGCAGGGCAGCGTGCGCGTGCTTGTGGGTGGGCACGGCGCTCAAATATGCAGTGTGTGAATGTGTGCAAACGTGCCTGAGGGTGGCCCCAGTGTGCAGTGCACACGAGTATAAGTGCTTGAGGTGACAGTGAGTGCATTGTGTGTGAGTGCATTGAGTGTGAATGCACTGAGTGTGAACACACATTGTGTGAGTGCACCGTGTGAGTGTGAATGCACTGTGTAAATGTGAACACACTGTTCCAGTGTGAATGCACTGTGCAAGTGTGAATGCACTGTGAGTGAATGCACTGTGTGAATACGAACACACTGAGTGTGAATGCACTGTGTGAATGTGAACGCACTGAGTGGAAATGCACTGTGTGAGTGTGAAAGCACTGTTTGGGAGTGTGAATGCTGAGTGTATGAATGCATCGTGTTTGCACTGTGCAAGTGTGAATGCACTGTGAGTGAATGCACTGTGTGAATACGAACACACTGAGTGTGAATGCACTGTGTGAATGTGAACGCACTGAGTGGAAATGCACTGTGTGAGTGTGAAAGCACTGTTTGGGAGTGTGAATGCTGAGTGTATGAATGCATCGTGTTTGCACTGTGAGCACAGCATGAATGCACTCTGTGCAAGTGTGAATGCCCTGTGCATGTGTGAATGTACAGAGTGTGAACACATTGTGTGAGTGTGAATGCACTGTGTGAGTGTGAACGCACTGTGTGAGTGTGAACGCACTGTGTGAATGCACTGTGTATGAATGTGAACTCACTGTGTGAGTGTGAATGCACTGAGTGTGAACGCATAGTGTTCCCACTGTGAACGCATCATGAATGCACTCTGTGCAAGTGTGAATGCCCTGTGTGCGTGTGAATGTGTGTGTGAATGCACTGTGTGAGTGTGAATGCACTGTGTGAGTGTGAACGCACTGTGTGAATGCACTGTGTATGAATGTGAACTCACTGTGTGAGTGTGAATGCACTGAGTGTGAACGCATAGTGTTCCCACTGTGAACGCATCATGAGTGCACTCTGTGCAAGTGTGAATGCCCTGTGTGCGTGTGAAAGTACAGTGTGAATGCACTGTGTGAGAGTGAATGTACTGTGTGTGAATGCATTGTGCAAGTGTGAATGCATTGTGCGAGTGTGAATGTACTGTCTGTGAATGCACTGTGCACGAGTGTGAATGTAATATGAGTGTGAACGCACCATGTGTGAATGCACTGAGTGTGAACATATCATGTTCCCACTGTGAACGCATCATGAGTGCACTGTGTGCAAGTGTGAATGCCCTGTGCGCGTGTGAACGTACAGTGTGAATGCATTGTGCGAGTGTGAACGTGCTGTGTGTGGATGCACTGTACACGAGTGTGAACGTAATATGTGAGTGTGAGTGCATATGTGTGTGAACGCCCCCCCAGGGAAACGTGTGGAAGGAAGCACACCAGATGTCCCACGGTCCCCTGGGGCACCTGTGGGAACCTCACGGGGTCCTTCCTCTGCTCTTTGCTCCTCCTGGGCTTCCAAGTTGTTCCAGGTGGGGGCCGTTTCCCCACGAGCAAAGCCTTGGGCACCCTCACTCTCCAGAGTCTGAGCTACCCGCAGGCCTGAGCGACTCTCCAGCCTAGGGCACCCGGTACCTTTGAGCCCCCAGAATTTCTTCAGGGTCCTCTAGATGGCAACCGGTTGTCCATGCTCATCCTATGGTGGTGGTTTTGGAACCAGCTCTGCTGTCTCCCCCAGGGAACTCTTGGGGTCCTGCTCTCAGTGACCGACCCGACCAATGAGAACCTGTTCATTCTTCTGCCACCCCCTGGCCCCTGTGTCCTCTCTCACTACAGGTTTTTAAAGAATCGTTGTTGTTGAATACTTTAATATGGCGCTTAGAAGAGCTGCAAGCAGGCAGTTTAATGAGGGCAAGTACCATGGAGGCCACACCCGCCTCCCGGCTGCCACAGAGTAATAGCGTATGACGTGTTTCATCCACACGCTGGAGGACAGGGCCCACTGGGTTATTTTAAAGCAGACTGCTCCCCATTTAAACCCATGGGCGTGAGCCTCTAGGAGACACAGAACGTCCTGATGTGGACTGCGGGGCACCTCGTCGCCTAGAACGTGAGCAGCAGTTCCTCACAGTGTCGGACAGGAGGCCACTTGCTGTGGACGCCCTGCCGGCCTCCTGGTCTGAACCGAGCCTGGGAGAGCTCACACGGACTCGCCTGAGCCATGGCTCAGGCCCTCCTGCGTCGTAAGGGTCTCTGTGCCTTTTTCTTTGTCTGGCTGTTTATTGGTTGAGGAGGTAAGGTGCTGTGACCCATGTGTCATGGTGTGAATATAAAATGTCCCCCGAGGTCGCGTCCTTTAACATTTGGTCCCCAGCTGGTGGCCTTCTTTGTGGAGGTCATGGAACTTTGGGAGACAGGGCTCAGTTTTGTAGAGGTGGTCACTGGGGTTGGGCCTCTGGAGGCTTTTCCCCCAGATGCTCAGTTCCAGAAATTTCTGTGTCCTGCTCCGCGGTGCCATGAAGTTGTCGGCTAGGGGCCCAGCCGCCAGCCGGGATGCTGCTGTATGGACTGATCCTCAAACAGTGAGCTCCTGATAAATCCCTGCCTCCCGCCAGCTCAGATTGTTGCAGTTGGTTTTTCCGCTAGGCGATGAGAGCTGCCGGCTGCACTGTGGATCTTCCCCATTCTGCACCTCAGGCTGCGTCCTGCGCTGTGTGTCCAGGCCGGCTCTTCACCAGGAGCCTGGGCTGGGCTCGGGATCAGGATCTGGGAAAGGATGCCTTCTAGACACGCCAGGGTGCGCTTCATTCCCGTCTCAAGGGGGGAACGTGGCCACTGATGGCACTCACACAAAATCAGGATGAGTCAGCACGTTCGGGGCGCCGTTTCTGGCTTCCCATGGGCTCCTCACTCGTGGTTTGAGCAGCCACGGAGGGTGATGCTGGCCATCCTCTCCCACAGTGAAGTCTTCCCTGGGGATCTCCCGCGGAAGCCATTTTCCTTACCAGCCACGGCCACGTGCTGGCGGATGATGAGGACACGTGCTGAGAAATGCGTCCTTAGAGAGTTTCATCCTCGTGCAAGCACCATGGGACATGCTTACACAAACCAGGACAGCCACGGCACTCCACGCCCTCTGGACGGACAGGAGCAGGGGCGGGACGTGGTCCATCGGTGACCAAAATGTGGTTCTGCGGTGCACAGCTGTGTCTGAATCCCTAGAAAACACTTCTTCTGGAAGGTGGAGGCAAGGCTGCGTATGAGCCCTTTTCACAGCACTGAGAGGGAGCCAGAGCTTCCGCAGGGCCTGGGCTTTGCCTTAAATTGTTGGCCACTGTGGCATCATTTAATTAGGTCTCAGCTGGCCACCGTCGGGTGTGAAGCATATAAAGACACAGATAGAGTTACTTTCCCTGGGCTGCTGCAGACTCGGCCCATAACAGGAATGTGGAATTTTTGGATGTGGACTTTCTTCCATCTTTGGCCAGAGGGATCAGATTCCACTGGCCTCTGACTCCATCATCTGGCCACACTGAGGCCCACCTTGTCTTCCACTGGAACAGCGTGGTTCTGAGTCCTCTCAAGCACTTCCTACCCCAGACCTTGAATTTCTCCAAGGAGCCCTGGTTTCTTTCTGTGAAAAATGATATTTTATGATCATAGTCTGGAACTAACAGGGTTGTTACTGTTGGGTAAATCATTTCTTCTACGCCTTCTCTGTGGCCAAAGCTGAGAAACACGTATTTAGTATTGTTACTTTTGTTTTGTTTTGTTTTTGTAAGAGACAGCTACATGGTGAGCTGTGCGATGGTCAGCCTTCATTGTCAACTTGACTGAACGGGGAGATGCGTAGCATTACAAGGCTAACCTCTGGGCGCATCTGTGAGGGCATTTCCAGGGAGGATGGAGAGATCAGACAGGGACTGAGGGGAGAGCTGTCCAGTGGTGGGGGTCCCAGGCCAGGCCACAGGCCCCGCTCTTTCTGAGTGTATGCACTTGTTGCCAGTGCTCGTGGGCACCAGAGCACACTTTCTTCAGCCTTTCAATGTGGACTCAACACCAGCGACTCTTTAGGGAGCTTCCAGACCTCAGCTTCGGATGGGGACTGCTGGGCCTTCCAGCTTCTTGGGCTGGGCGGCTGCTGGACTCTCGGCCTCTCCAGAGCAGAGGGCCCTGTGGAACTGCCTGCCTCCTATTGTGTAGGCCAATGAGAAATCCCTTATGTGTGTGTGTGCACACATATACATATACACACACACGCATAGATACACATACATGACATTATGTTGGTTCTGTTCCTCTGGAGAACCCTGAATAATTCAAGTTCATACCAACAACTCCAATTTAAATGTGTTATTAAAGTGTTTTTATGCAACTTAATTGATTAAAAAATTGCTTTCTCCTCTTATAGCAGAAATCTCTGTTGCTAATGAAATCTGCATAATTACTCACTTTCTCTCGCTGCACGTCATCTACAGAATCATAATCTGCCGTGTGGATCAAACTGGACATATTTTCTTCACTTTGCTTCATCAAGGGGCATCCAACTTTCCATATTTTGAAGCTGATCTGGACCAAGAACGTGCAGTGAAGTGATGTGGTTGACCCCCAAGAGCAGGCCCCTGGGAACTCTTAGGATTTCCATTGTTCACTTCAGAATCCTGGGACCACGGTGCCAGGAGGCAGCCTGAGGTTGGTGCCCATGGATGGAGGTCGACCAGCTGTCCCAGCCTCTGCATGGGAACCTGGTACACAGCCAGGCTGACGTTGCCGAGGAGGAAGCCCAGGTGGGGCTCACAGGGGAGCCGTGTCAAGCCCCAGCGCGGTGAGAACGCCGCCATGTCTTGGGGATGTTTACCATGTAGCATGGAGAAGTGATACAGAGTTGATACAGGAGCAGAACAGGACCCCGACAGAAACCTGGGGCAGGTAATGTTGTCTTTGGGCCTTGAGTGGGGTGGAGGCTGAGAAGATGGTGAAGGGCTTTTGAGAGGCTCAAGGAACAGTGACTCTTGTCACTTAGGGACAAAAATGGCAAAACTGTTTCCAATGGTAACTTGGAAGATAAAGGACGTGCCTGCTGACTGCGCAGAGTCTGGCTGAGGGGACGTCTAGACAGGGCAGTAAAAGCACCCATTGGCCTCATCTCACGGCATATGCTACAGTACAGAAGGAGAGGCTGAGCTATAGAAGGAACTAGAAGGTCATAAGCAGAACTTAAAGGCAGAAGCCCAGGGCTTGCTTGGCTAGAAAACAAAACTGTCTCTAATCCTCACTCTTTCCTGCTGTTGTTGCTGTTGTTAGGTGCCGTCGAGTCAGTATCTGACTCATAGCGACCCTCATAGGGTTTTCAATGGCAGACTGTTTCAGGATTGCCTTGGGAGTGGATTGCCAGGTCCTTCTCCCATTTTTGTGGTGCTGGGAATTGAACTCGGGACCTCAGAGACTGCAGCACCGCGCTCAGCCAACTGAGCTAAATCCCAGCCCCCTCCTGCTGTTAAAATATACAAAGTAGATGAGTCCTAAGGCCACAATCAAATTACAAATATGTCTGTAAGACCCCTGAAGTCTTTTGAAAGATCGAAGGCAGTGACTGAGCTCGGGTGTAGCTCATATGGTACAAGGCTTGCTCTGCACTCTCTGGAGGCCCTGGGTTGGACCCTCAGCACCGCAAAAATGGGAGAAGGAGCTGGCCATCCACTCCCCAAACAATTCCCAAACAATCCACCGTGGAAAACCCTATGACTAGCAGAGAAGCCCTGAGTTGGTGCCAGGTATGGCACAATGTTGGGGAGTGTTTTGTTCTGTTGTACGTGAGGTCACTATGAGTCGGACCTGACTTGACGGCACCTAACAACAACAACAAAGATTTGTAGTTGCCTCATCCTCTTTTATTTTGCAATTCCCTAATGACATCACACTGAGCATCTTTCTGTATGGTTATTTGCCATCTGTATATGTTCTTTGGTGAGGTGTCTGTTCAGATCTTTAGCCCAGTTTTTAACACTGGGTTCCTTTTTGCTTATTGTTGAGTTTTACACATTTTTGCGGTTTTTGGAGATTGGTCCTTTATCGGCTGCATGTTGTGCAAGGATTTTCTCCATCTGTGACTTTTCTTTCTCTTAACACTGTCTTGCACAGAGCAGTCTTATCACTTAATTTTGTTCATAACCCCTTGGTATGGTCACATGATTGTGAAGTCACAGCCGTCAGGCTTCCCTCCCTGTCACCTCTCCCCTGTGCGCCACTGTTCCCATTCTGCTTGGCATTCCCTCTCTTAAATAGCAGCTGAAGAGTCCCAGGGCTCCTTGTCTTGATCTTGGGCTTCGAGTCCCCCCCGCTGGACAGCAGACTGTGCAGCCACGAGATGCTTCCTTGCTTCTGTCCTCACAGCAGCCCAGCGCGGGGCCCCTGCTGTCACGCACAGCCCCACAGCGGGAAGGCCACCGGGCACCACTTTCCGTGTTCCTGCGGTGTGTCTGTGAGCTAGACCGCAAAGCCCGGGCTCGCTGCGGAGGGCAAACGCATTACAGTTCCCCTGGCTATTGTCCTGTCTCCCCAGGCAGGCGCTGCGGTCTTCTGTCCCCACTACGGGCGCCTGCGCGTGCTGCCTGCTGCTGCCCGCCGCGAACGTGTTAATGCACTCCTGGCTTTGTGCCAGTGAGCGTGCCTCGGTGAGGCTTCAATTTGCATTTCTCTCATTATGAGGAAGTTGAGCTTCTCCGCACGTGCCTCGGGCCATTTGCATTTCCGTTTCTGTGAACTCTGCTCGAGCTGGTGCCGCGGCAGATGTTCAGACCTGAGGGTGACGTGAAGACAAGAAGCCCAGCCCTTCCCTACCCTGGGCACACAGCTCTCCTGGCTGGCAGCGGCCTCCTGCCTCCCCAGGAAAGCAGGAAGTCCCGAAGACAGGCGGGAGGGGGCCGCGGGGACCCGCCAGCTGCGCCAAGGCCCGGCTGAGGTCCTGCTGCAGTAAACAGTGGCTGTGCTTTTCAGGACACCGCGCGCCATATCTATGTCCAGCGTCGTCCCTGCTGTGAGGTCCTGGGGTTCAGGACAGACTGGGTGCTTGGCCTGCACTGTTGCCCATGATGGGGAGCAGGTCCCCGCCTCTGTAGGGCAGGGGAACCATGGTGGGGCGGGGCAGGACAGGGCACAAGCATTCCCGGAGCACCCACGGGTGGGAGGGCGTGGGATGGCAGGGCCTTCCTGTGGACCCTGCACGAGGTTAGACAGGAGTGACTGCCGTGCCGGGGGCGTGCTGGGGGAGCGGGGATGAGGTTCAGAGGCTCCACTGGTGGAAAATAGGGAGTGTGTGTGACAGGGAGGCAGGTGGCCAAGGGGTTCTGGGACCAAGAGATATGGGGCAGGCTCAGCCCGTGAAGAGTGTGGGAAAGGTGGGAGGCTGAGTGTGGTCTGTTGAGGGAGCCTGGGGGTAGGTGGGGGGGGTGGGGATCGTAAGCTCTTACCTGGTCTGAGGCTGAGGCTTTGATTCAGGTTGGAAGCGGGCGTCTGAAGGGCCTGGGAGGGGCTCAGGAAACTCGCTGGGCTGTGATGGTGGACAGTGGCACCGAGGGCAGGTGGTGCTGGCCTGAGCCACGGCGGCTACCCAAAGCCTGGCCGGGGCCTCCAGGGATGCAGGGCTGGGCCAGGCCGAGGGCCTCAGGCTGCTGCCCTGTCTTGTCCCTGCTGCCAAGAGGTCCTTGTCCAGGCCAGCCTGCTAGGCCACCACCTGGGGACTCTGTGGGGCCGGCTCTTGTCTTTCCTGTTTGTCCTGCGCAGACTGCGAGCCTCTCAGCAGAGCAGGCATCACCCTTGTCTGGCCACCTGACCCTGGCTGGGCTCCTGTCCCCTTTGGCCTGGGCTTATCTGGAAGGCCCGTCCCAGTGTGCTGCTAATGTGGGGCAACGTCTCGCCAGGTCCAGGTGAGCTCAGGTATCTGTCAACTGCAGTGCCCCGAGAGTGGCAGGTGTCTGGCCAGGGGGCCATGAGCCCAGCCTCTTCTCCCCTCTTTTCTTCTCTTCCCTTCCCTCCTCTCCTCTCATCTCCCCTCCCCTCCCGTCCCCCCTT
>VMDO01009512.1:0-76886 GCA_007922755.1 Pedetes capensis | reverse complement strand
CACATTAAAAGGGGGGGAGGGAAGATAAGAATGAGGTCAATACAAATGGACTAAAAATCGCATGTAATTGTTCTAACAAGATAGAAACAAAGACCACTACAGGAAAAGTTTCTATCTTAAACAGAAATGGAACCCAAGGACATATAGAAAAATACTATATAGTAAAAGATAGAGAAGACTTGGATGGGAAACTTAGATAAGAAGGGGGGAGGGGGGAAACATAGAGGAGGGTAAGGGGTAACCTATATGAATAATGCTTATCAAATTGCATATATGAAAATTGTCACAACGAAAAGCATGTCAAAATGAATCACATTATGATGTACATTAAAAATTTCTAATAAAAAAAAATTATACAGACTGCCTCTGGTCTTGAACCTGTGGTCCTCCTGCCTTCACCTCCTGAGTCGCTGGGATTACAGGCATGAGCCACCACACCTGGCAATTAAATTTATTATAAATACTTTTAATTGATAGCCTTGGCTGGGAACATTAAAAATTACCAATGGAAATGTTTTCCCACTGGCTCAACCTTGCTTTTATAGCACTGATATTTTTCTGTTCTTGACCTTCTTCTTCCAGATGGTTCAAGGGAGCCATAAACCTTGATTGGCCCGGAAGCCACTCACAGAGGTCCCTTTGTCCTTGTGATGGCTGCTTTAGGCAAGGGCATGTGAAGCATTTTTGTGTACTGCCTTGGGCAGTGGGGAGCTTCTGGAAAGGTTTATAACAAAAGCCACATTGAGAGACTGAACGTTGCCACCTGTGGGTGTGATACAGCAGCCATCTTGGGCCATGAGGGGAGTGTGCTTAAGGATCATCTACAATATATTAAGGAGGACACAGCAAAAATAAAGATGTATCTAATCCTGATGTTTTTGAATTTATCACCCCTGAAGCCATTCTTCATGCAGTTCCTTATGATTAGATAATAAACTTTGCTGTTTTAGCCAATTTTATGCTACAGCTGAATGGCAGAATAGTGCTCACCAAATGAGGTTACTATGAACAGTAAATGATAAATGCAATAAGGGAAATGGTATACAATCAAGCACAAAGGAAGTCTTCAATAAATATTAGCTGTTAATATTCTTGCACTTTTTATAGACTATAGTGAAAATAAATATCTCTCACTCTTTCCCTTCTTATTCTCTTGTGACAAAACATCTTAATAATGTTTTATCTATCCTTACATCAGTTTTTAAAACACAAAAGTAGAATATTATACACACTGTTTTTTATTTCCAAGATATTTCCCAATTATATGTTGATGCCCATAGTCACTTGCCAAGCCAGTTGGAAATTACCTCTAATCCCCAAGAGTATGTTTCACTTAATAAACTTCCAAAGATTTGGAAATACTGCCTTTCAGCTGAAAACATTTGGTTTTCAAAATCCTCCTTTTAAATGCAGAAAAAAGCATGTTTAGAAATGTCAAAGGACATAAATAGCCAGGACTTACTGCCCTGTTGCATATTAGGGCCAGTTCCTGGGAGAGCCAGGGCCTGACCACCCTAATGAGAGATTTTTGTTGGAACTGAACTTTACAGTATGCACAGAGACAGAGTGGCAATGTGACTGTGGCAATGACTTTATCTGTTTCCAGGGGCAGGTCACCCTAACTCAAATGACCATCTGGATGTGGGCTGCATGGTCTCTAAGGACCATGCACTATTGCCTGTGGTAACCTAAAGGGCCACAGAAATTCAACCAAAGTTCAGGTGATCCTAGAGGAAATCCCTAAGCATGGCTGGAAGGAGAGGAGGCTAACTGTGAGCTAAAATTTCCTCCAGAAATGACTAGCAACCAGGGAACATTTTTGACCGATGAACAAGATTTTTAAAAAATGGAGATCCAAGATCATTACAGATCTCTACAGATCTCTTTCTTGTCCTGGAACTTACAGTTACAACTATCCCCTCTGAGCAATATGAGTTAGAGGAGTATAGAAATGCTTGTCATGGAAAGGAATAAGGGAAGTGATTAAAAAGTTCCTGGAAATGTGAACCTGTCCAGAAACTTCCTGTTTCTAACATCTAGTTTGGGAAGCACTTCCTGGTACTTTAATAGGGGATTTTTTTTAAAAAAGTCAATGTGGTGTCATGTGACTCTGGAATGAAGCCAATGTTTCTCCCTCTAGCTACACTTTAGAATCATAGACGTAGTTTTTTGTTTTTGTTTTTGTTTTTTGTTTTTAATGCCAACCCCAGGGCCCTATTCCAGGGTAACAACTAAATCAGAATCTGTGGGACATAAGTCCAGGCACATATAAGTAGATAGGGATTTGTGCATGTATACATGAGTTTTCTAAGCTTCCTAACTGAGTCCAGGGGTGAAAATTCACTGAACTAGTTCCAGAGTTAAATCCTGCCTCCCCAACTTCTAAGGTGACCACACACATATATTTCCTCCCTATGCCTCAGTTTCCTTGTCTATAAGCTGAGGATTACAATGGTATAACAAATTAAATGATATGATGCATGTAGAGAAACCCTCCTAAAACTTAGTAAGTCATGTCAGTTGTGTCCCTCTACATGGGACTCTTCGCTCCGTCTCCCTGCCGAGAGAGGTTTGCACTGCCAGAAGGAAGCAGTGGGTGCAGCCAAGGGCTGAGGATGTTCCCTGTGACAAGAAAGTGCCACTTTTTCTTATCTTGCCTGTCAGTGGGGCTCATGAATTCCTGGAAGAAAGGAAGTGTCCTGAGATAGCACTTAACATGTGTCCATTAGAAAGAATTTTGCATTGAGGCAAAATAGAAAAAATAAAACAGTCTATCTCTTCCTTGCTGGTGATCAATTCAGGAAGATGATGGAACAACCACCACTCCCTGCTGTGGATGTTGGCCAGTCTGTCACAATGTCCAGAGGCCGTAAACAACAATACTGCTGACCCCTGGTGTGGAAGATACAGGAAAACAAGAAGGACCCACATTCACCTGGCACTGACTGCCACAGGGCAGTCGGTCTGTGAGATTATAGCTGTTCATGTCTATCTCCATTAGTGTACTGTACGATCCCTGGGAGCCAAGGACTAAATCTTCTTGATAATCCATACAATCTATTGGACAATTTCTGAGTACCAAGCACATCTGTAATTGACCTCACTTAACATTCATGACATTTTAGGGAGGCACCACCATCATCCTCTGGGAAGGGAAGATACCCAAGGCTTAAGAAGGTGAACACCTTGCCCAAGTCTACATAATCATGAGAACAGTAGATCTGCATTCAGCATGTATCATGCTCTAAAGATTTTATATTTTGTATCTAAAAAGCCATGGTACATAGTACGCCCTAATATTTGATGAATGAAGATATTTCTTCCAGAAAAAAAATAAAGGAACTGAAAGTCAGCACCTACATCATCCTTATCATCTATACCATCCCTTATGGACTTTTTCTGAACCACCATCAGAAATAAATCTACCCCAGTAGCAGCAGCATCTCCCCATATTTGCTATGGATTTTTTTAGATCAATCTATAAAAGCCAGACCTAGAAATTCAAAATTTACTTAAAACATGGAAGCAAAACCAACTCATACATACCTGCCTCATCTCCCCAACTCAATTATAGGTCCCAAAGAATGGAATTAAATATAATACGTAATAATACTTCTTGTGTTGTCGTATAGGCCAAAGCCAAAATTTTGGTCATTCTTGAGATGGGTTCAAGGCCTGGCTAAAACCAGTCTATGAACATGGCCTCCTCTCATCATTTTTCATCCATGTGGAATGAAATTAGAATAAGCATTCAAAGTGGACTAGCAAGAGAGAAGTCAGCAAATGGCAGCAAGGCCCTGAAAAGGCAGAGCTGCCCTACAGCTTGTGAGCTTTGGTGATGGTAGAAATGTGTATCAATTCCATGTCTAAATGTCCAGCATCTTTAGAACACCTAGCAACTTATTAGCAGACCCTCTACCTTCTTTTTTTGCTGCCTTTGCTATTCCTCCTTGAGGTTAAGTCAATTCTACAACAGTGAAAGGGGCAGAAAGGGACAGAAAGAGGAAGCGGGCTACAATCCACCCACACAGACAAACATAGAATCACAGGATTGGAGAAATTTTCCACTTGAGAAGTCACTGGAAATCATGCAGGCAAGTCTCCTAATTTCACAGACAAGTGAACTGAGACTGGAAGTCAAAAATCGTCACGCTCAGAGGAGGACAATTGACTAGTGCTTGGAAAAGTCAACAGACTGCTGAGGGCTGGGGTGGCAAGGGCAGTGAGGATGCGGAAGCCGAGTGCAGGCTTGCCAAGGAAGCTCTGACCCTCCAGAGGCCAAGATTTCCCCTTGCAGGAAAGTCAGGTCAAGGGCCATTTAGCTGGCCACAGGGATCACAAGAAGAGGTGGTTTAGACTATGTGACCTTGCCTTTGTCAACTACTCTAAGGATGCTGTCCTACCATAGTGAAGGAAACCTAAGAATCCAAATTTTGAGAAATTGGAACCCTTCTATTTACTTATAACAAATAATGAGTGAAAATATTAGTTGTCAAATTCTAGCCTTATCAAATTAATCAGAAAAGAACATTTATGATGTCTACGACATTAACAGTTTCCTTCCTTCCCTTCTTTCTTTCCCTCCCTCCCTCTCTTCTTTCCTTTCTTCTTTCTTTCTTTCTTTCATCTTTCTTCCTTTTATTATTATTATTATTATTTTTCAGTACTGGAGGTTGAACCCAGGGCCTCACACTTGCATGCTTTGCAAGTGCTATACCACTGAGCTGCACTCCCAGCCCTTTTTTTTTTGTTTTTTTAACTTTTTGGGACAAGGTCTCACTAAATTATGTAGAGTGCTTCTGGTCTCGAACTTGTGATCCTCCTGCCTCTGCCTCCCGAGTTGCCAATGTATCCAGCTTATTATTATTTTTTTAACAGGGTCTTACTAGGTAGCCCCAGCTGACCTGGACCTTGTGGTCCTCTTGCTTCAGCCTCCCAAGTGCTAGGATGCTAGGATTAAACTTGTGTACCACCATGCCCAGCCTACATATCTAGTTTTCTTTAAAGCTTGATAGCAAGAAAAGAGAAACAAATGTGAAAATGTGCAACTAATAACCTCATAGACCTGAAAAGGCAAAAACTGCAAAGATTATTCTAAACTAAAGTTTCTCAAGCTTCAAACACTTAAATCTTTTCAACATGGAATTTTGTCCAGTTTAAGTCTCTTTTAGGTTGTCCCACAACACCCTTCCCTGACAACCTGTGTCAATCCTGAATTAGTCTTACATTAACAAATATTCTTCTATTAGCTAACATATTTCTCAAGCTGGTTCATGGCTAACACTCCTATCTCTTGAGCAGTGGATGGACAGTAGGCCTTTAGCTTCCTTTCTGGTGTCTTTTTCTTAGAAGTATGTATCTTGCTGATGAACCAACATCCTTCTGAAGAGCTGGACCTAAAGGCACCTGAAAACCAAACACATAGCCACAGAGATGGCTGGCAAGAGCTGCTACTTTAATTGTGGCTGACTGCTGCTATTCTGGAGGGGCATCATAGGACATCCAAGATAAACCCATTGTTGGTACTTGCCTCATCTTGAAAGATCTTGGCCAGCCACGAGGTCTCTTGTTTTTCCAGCATGATCAGCTTTCATGAATGATCTTTTAATTTTATCTTCTGGCGCCACAGCTGTCAAATTCTGCAGCATAAATCCATTCATGTTGCAAGATCTACAACACACCCAGTGAAGCTGGCACTGACTCCAAATCAATCCATCACATGTGAGCTTTATGCCTTGGCATCCAGTTATAACACACTCACACAAAGTGGATCATTTGGAGTTTGTTCAGAACCATCCAATGAAAAGTCAGCTTAGGCAATGATCACAAATACTGAAAAGTGGCCTTGTCCCTAGCCCACTTAACCCATTTCTCCTGGAATGGCAAGGTGAGGACTTTCTCTCAAATTATGTTCTTTGCAGGGATGTGCTTTGGTAGAAAGAGCCACATCTGGAATGGGGGGAGGTGATTCTTTTAGCTAATGGAATTTTCATAACTGCAAGAGAAGGCAGATTATTTTGGATCTGAAAACAAATTCTTCAAAAGCAGGCTTTCGGTTCTTGCTGACATTTTTACTTATGTTCCCTTTTGATAGATAGTTTTGTTGTGTTTTGAATTTAAGACATGATAAATGACCTTCCTTGTGTTTTCCTTTCCCCGATTACATCAATATTAGACACTCTCCACATGTGAAGCCTTTTGCGTTGAGTTTTGGATCAGACCAAGTCTTTCTAAACAGGTATTCTATCTGTAATGTTTTGTTCCTCAAAGGACAAAGGTGGTGGATGGGAAAGAGGGAACGTGTAGGGAAAAGAGTGGGATTCTGGGAAGGAAGATAGCAGGGCTTGCCTTAAAGATATTATTCTCAGAGCAACAGCTGTAACCTTACAGGGTCCTCATTCTCCCTAGAGTACCCTCTGTTTCTAATGTCCTATTTTGAATCTAATAATTTTTCACTACTGCATCTCAGCAATAGAGTGTTTCACAGATAAAGCAACGCTTACTTGCCCAAAGTCTCATTCCAGTTTCAGACAAGTACCTGGCTGAGTCTGTCTGTGCACACACAGTCAGAACCCACTGGGTTTGTCCCCTTTGCTCTTCCTCCATTGTCCCACAGTGTGCTTTCTCCTCTGACTGACATTTTGGGTATCATAGGTTGAGTTTTGTTCAGTGACTCTGATGATATTGTTAACACTGAACTTTTCTGTATCCTCTGAAAATATTCTCAGCTGCCTCTTTACCTTTCATAGAAATAAATGTTGTAGGTTTTGCAGTCCTATTTAAACCACCACTGACCATGTGATACTTGTATTGTTCACTTACTTTTTGCAAGTCTGTCCTCCATCTCCAACTAGATTAGGGAGGTAAAATCACCTTCCCAACTCCAGAGAAGATAGTCTTATACTTATTTGAATACTTGGTCCTTAGCTTCAACCCAAGAAGAGATTGTTCTTGATGCTCAAAATGCTATCCAAACTAAGTATCGTTCAGGCTTGGATTGCTATATCCTCTCAAATAATACCTGCCTAAGTCTCAAATCTGGAACATCTAAAAACATCACTTCAAATAAGTAATCAGATACCTAGAATATTATTACAGTTAGGAGGAACCTAAATACTCACCTGGCTCATCAAACTTATAATACAGATGAGGACTCGAGAATCTTTCTGGAAGGAACTTGCATAAGGTGTCAGTAAAAGAGCTTGGAAATAGCTCCTTACCTTTGATGAACTTAACTACTTTAGCAAAAATGTGGGAATGGAAAAGATTTTAGGCCTTTTTCCAATCCCTCAGGTAGAGTTTCAAGACTTCACTGGATCATAACAATAATAAATAAAGCTCATGATTTGTATGCATGTGGTTTTCTTTCAAGGGTCTCAAAGTGAAATATCAGGTGTGTTAGTCAGATTCCCATCACTGTGACAAAAATTCCTAAGAAAATAAACTTAAAATGGGAAAGATTTATGTTTGGCTCATGGTTTCAAAAGTATCAATCCACGATTACTTAGCCTGGTGGCCTTTGAGCCTATAGTGAGGTAATCTGTCATGGTGGATCTACATGGCAGAGGAAGGTTGCTCATCTCATGGCAGCCAGGAAGAGGTGGGGCAGGGACAAAATATATCCTCCAAGGGCATGCTCCCAATGTCCTACTTCTTCTAACTAAGCCCCACCTCCTGAAGTTTCCACCACCACCTGAATAACTCATTACATTACAAATCCATAAATGGATTAATTCATTCATGAGGTCAGAGCCCTCACGATCTAATCATCTACCCAAAGCCTCACCTATGAACACTGTTGCATTGGTGGCCACACCTTCAATACATGAGCTTCTGAGGGACATGTAAGATGCAATATATAACACTGTTGCTGTTATTGTTGGGTGCCCTAGAGTCAATATCTGAGTCATAGTGACCCTACGTAGAACAGGTAAAACACTATTGTTAGTGCTTCTCTGCTATTCTTATGGTTGATTGTTTTTTGAGAGTAGGTTGCTGGGTCCTTCTCCCAAGCCTACAGGGCCAGGTGTTCCCAGCAGTCTCCCATCCAAGTACTAACCAGGCCTGACCCAGCTTAGCTTCGGAGATCTGACTGGATCTGACACTACAGTGGTAGGGCTGCAAGAAATGTATAACATTAGAAGAACAATTTTTTTTCTAGCCTTTTAATTTGGGAGAATTTCTATAATGCTTGAAGGGAAAGAATCAATCACACCTATAATGTCTCTAGTACTGTAGAGTGGACCAAGCATAGCTTCACTAAACAAGCCCCTCTTGGCATAAACTCAAGTGTTTGATAAACCTATCAACTGGCTGGGGCCGGTGGCCCACGCCATAATCCCAGCAACTCAGGTGGTGGAGGCAGAAGGATTGTGAGTTTGAGAACAGAGGCAGTCTGCATAATTTAGCAAGACCCTGTCTCAAAAACAGTAAAAAATTGGCTAGAGGTGCAGCTCAGTGGTACAGCACTTGCAAAGCATGCAAACACGAGACCCTGGGTTCAACTCCCAGTACTGAAAAACAAATAAACAAATAAAAAACTATCAACCACCGTGAGAAAGTCCTCTTTTAATCTCAATATAATGGATGAAAAAAAAATCAGACAGATTAATTAACTAAATAACTAATGGGCTCTAAAACTAATCCTTATTGGAAGAATTCAGGCTAAAGTTCCTGTTTGTGAAATTGCACTGTACAGTTCCATAATGGAAGTCAAGTATATTTTCCTTAAACCTGTCAATATGATAGAATGGTGGTAGTTTTAGAATACATTCTGGTTAACAACAGTATAAATTGACACAAATTTTGGAAAGCAATTTAGGGATATGTATCAAGAGTCCTCAAAAATTCGGGCAACCTGACTCAGCAATTCAATTGCTGAGAACCCTATCTCAGGAAATTAAGCAAAATGTAAACAAAATTTTAAGCACACAGTTACTCATGACAGCATTATTTATAGTAGCCCTAAATTAGAAATAATCTCAATGTCCACTGGTAGAGTAATGCTGATAAATTATGGTACCTTCAGTGGTCATCATTATATGTGATAGTTATAAGACTCTCAATGATCCGTAAAAAATGTTTCTGACAAAACATTAAAAATTCAAAAACTGTGTGTGCATATTCTAAATTTCTAAACATTGCATATTCATGTGAAGAGACTTGAAGAAATTATAATAAATTATAAATAATATTTACTTTTGGTATAGTTTCTTTAATCTTTACTATCTGTACATTTATATGTTTTCTAACTATCTGATTAGAATGTCATGCTTTCATCAATAAAAAATAATAATTTTAGTTTAAATAGTCAAATACAATAGTAAACTAAAATGATAAAAGTATATAAAGATAAATGACAACTATCGCTTCTTTTCATTATGCTTTGATTTCACTGGATAATAAACATGAGAGAAGGAATGTATGTGTTTAATTTTCAGAGTCCACTTGAAATTATAGAAGATGTCACTGAATAGGACATCTTTCATATACAGTGATGACAACTACCAACAAGCCTGGACCAGCAGATCCGATTATCCAACATTCATGGCAGATTGCACAGTCCACCTTGGCTAATGAGCCACAGCATTAAAAGGGAACTTATTGCTTCAGTTCAGTAAACTTTTGACAAGCATCCACTGTGCATAAATTAGACTGTACTAGCTACTACTGAAATTGTAGAAATAACTATACATGATTCCAACCATTAAGAAGGGTAGACTACTCAGGTGAGACAGACCTACATGGGCAACCATAATTCAACACAGTTGTGCTAAGAACTCAGCTAGAGACAGTGAGGAAATTATGTGGGATGCAGAAAAGTTAGAAATGAATTCATACATTGTTATATGGCAGTGTTTTATGTCTATGTCTAGATGTATAAATAGAAACAATTCACTTTATTCAGGGACTATTTTTGTCCAGTCCATAAAAACACTAATATGTGTACCCATGAGCATATTCTGTTTTCATGGTACTCTATAATACTTAAAAATATCTAAGTGTAAAGGTATTTTACCTAACTATTCACATTTTTGAGACAGTCTTATCTTATACTGAGCTAATGAGCATATAGTTCTTTTGAAATACCATGATGGCCTCTGTGATATAATGATTGTTCACTTTTTTTTTCTGTTTGTGTTTTTTGAGACAGGCTTTTGCTATATAGCCCAGGCCAGCCTTAAACTCATGATCCTCTTGCTTCAGCCTCCTGAGTGCAGGATTATAGGTGTGTACCACCACACCTGACAATGATTTCCTTTTAATAAGAATAGGAATCTGTCATATCCTCACTAGTTGAGGGATAAGGGAAAGTCCTCTCTCCAATCATTTTTCCTTTTGCTGCTGTTCCTATCTGGAGAGTAGAGAGGCAGTAGTTTCTGAGCCAGAATTGGTGTTCAGGTACCAACACTTTTGTGTCTGGACATTTTGTTCAAGGAAATTTTCAACTAAGGAATTTAGTCTACAAAATATGCAAGGCAATTTGAGTCTTGATTTTAAAAATGTCTGGCTTGCATTATGGGGAGGAACCAGAGTCCATTCTAATCAGCCCTGACCCTCACTTTGAAACTCTGATTCTCTCTGATCCCAGACAGTCTTTCACCTTGGAAGGCAGGAGGATGTTTCCGAGGAGCTGATTTTTATCTTTCTAGTGAACAGAGGGGCTGGGATTTAGCTCAGTTGGTAGAGCACTGCACTGCAGTCTCTGGGGTCCCGAGTTCAATTCCCAGCACCGCAAAAATGGGAGAAGGACATGGCAATCCACTCCCAAGGCAATCCTGAAACAGTCAGCCATTGAAAACCCTATGAGGGTGGCTATGAGTCGGATACCAACTCTACGGCACCTAACCAACAACCAACCAACAAGCAAGCAGAGGAAATGTGACAAGAGCTGTCAAAAACCTGGAGCATCACACTGATTTGCCTTTTTTTTCTCACTTGCTCCTACTTCCCCAATAAGACAATTTTTGGCCCCTGGAATGGTGCCAAGTGCCTGTAAATCCAACATTCAGGAGGTTGAGGCAGGGGGAACCCAACTTTGAGGCCAGCTTGGGCTACATAGTGAGATCTTGTCAAAAAAAAAAAAGATAAGTTTTGGGGTAGACCCAAAGGGAAGGAGACTTCAGACGCTGATATTGTAATAAGATGAATCTAAGGTTGCGTGATAAAGGTTAGTAAGCCTGTAGCACAAGTACAAATAGGACATGCTGTTCTGAAAAGCCTATGTGTTAAATATTTATGGGTAGTGCTAGTAAGAATTAGTCCATAAAGACTTTTGAAAAGAAGGGGAAGATCTGGCTTGAGCAGAGGCAAAACATGATGTTTATATTAAGTGGAAGTTAAAAATGCTTGATATAAGTTGGCGTTAACATCAAAGCTTCTAAAGGTCTAGTCTTGGTTTCAAACTAAGCCAAATTTTGACATTTTAATGATGCTTTTTAGGAAATAGGGGGGGAAATAGGGTAAAAAAGGAGGTCTTTGGTGAGAATAAACATAAGCAAGATTGCAAAGCTTGAACATAGTTTACTATGTCAAAATCTGACCTAAATATTTTAATTCTCTGTGTGCCTGAGTGTCTGGGTGGTCTGAGCTCATCCAGCAACCTCTGGACAGGCACAGTCTCTCTTCCATTTCTCAGGACTCTGAGCAGTTGCTCACCAGCCATGTCGCATGAGGGACACAGTTGACAGATAAACCTTAGAGATAATGCAGAGTAATTATTTTAAAACAGTCCAATTAGTTATAGTCTTGTGTTTAGTTCAAATGATGCCCTTAGAAAGGTCATGTGAAAAACTCCAAAGGACTTGGTGGAGTATTTGATGACACCATAGTTCTCAGAATGCCATCAAGCCCCAGGAGCTGAAGATACTATGTCTTCCTTCCAACCCTCACCTTTAGATGGGGCTTCATCCACCTGAGCATGGCTATCTGGTCAACCCAGGGACTAACAGCATTCTGCAAAGAGGTGTAATAAGCAGAGAATCCCCATGGACAAATTTTACCCCTGCTCTGTGCTGCTAAAACAGTCACACCTGAGTATCACTCCAGATTAGAGAGGCTAAGGATTTGCCCAGCATGCCACCAGTGTCCCCATTGTCTCTGCAACAGCTCAACTACTGGGCTCTTCTTCTGGCCCAGAACCCTACCCCATGCCTTGGGTCTTTGCCCACACCTCTGCACTTTTTCCTCATCAGATCCTCCACCTGCCATGTTCCATCTTTCCCTCTAATTTCTTCCACTCTCGCTATAGTTAAATTTGTTCCCTATCTATGGTGAGTCACCTTTGTAAGCCTGAAGGCCTGCTTTCTCTCTTTTCTTTTCTTTTTTTTCAAAATGCCAAATCTATATTTATATTCACATACGATAACATAACTTTAACATGACGTATATCATAAATAGAACAAATAATGTCTACTATGAGACAATGTAAGTATCTGCAATTAAAATAAATCAAACTGGAATGAAATATATAAACAGAAATCCAATGAATTGTACCTCTGTTACATGTACTGTTGTCTCAAAGGAAGAAAACATACTAAACTAGTAGTATTCCAATAGTTAATATTGATGGACAAAACAGCATATTTTGAAGTACAAAGAGCTGTTTAAAAGTGTTGATATATTTATACATTCAGAAATGTAGTTGGGAAGGAGAGATCTGAAAGCCCCCAAATGGCAACTAACACATATTGACTTGTTTTCAAGGTAGACTTGGCGATATTTTTTAAATACAGGTTTAAATACTGCCACATCCCCCCTTCTAAAATTTACAGGTACAGTCACAGCAAATTTTCAGTAACACTCATTGGATTAGGCAAAGGCTGAGTCAATCATCTTGTAAATGTGCTAATCTTCAAAAACAGGCTACAAAAGTGAGAAACTATGAAAACAAAATCTAGATTTTGTACCTATGGCTTAGCTTGCGAATAGGAAAATGAAGAATAGCATCCACTTTCCTGATACAATGCACTTCATTGTGATTACAGGCCTCCTTTCTACTGCTTTCTCTTGAGAAAGCCAGGTGCTTTCTTCTGTGGTTCTCTCCACCAGAAGATTTCCTTTATCCCTGTCAAGATCTGGAAGGTAGGGTATGAGATAAGATGATAAGCAAGTAGAAGTACACAGTTTGCAAAACAATGTAGTTGTTACCAGATTAATTTAGCAGAGAACAAGAATTATCTGTAGACATAGGTTTTAAATTTTTTAAAGCTATATTTTAATGGATAAGTCCAAAGAGAGTTTTTCATATTTCTATGCCTCACTGAAACAACTAAAACCTATGAACACCCAAAACAAATAAGAGTTGTTGTTGTTGTTAAGTGCCATTGAGTCATGTCCGACTCTTAGCACCCTCATAGTTTTCAATGGCTGATTGTTTTGAGATTGCCTTGGGGGTGGATTGCCATGTCCTTCTCCCATTTTTTGTGGTTCTGGGAATCAAACCCAGTACCTCAGAAGACTACAGAGTTGTGCTCTACCAACTGAGCTAAATCCCAGCTCAAATAACAATTAGTAAAATAGAAATCATTCCATTTCTACTTCTCTTGAAAAAATTAATCACTGACCTAAGTTATGCCTTAATCACTGACTTAAATTAGGACTTTAGTATGAGCATGGAAAAGCATCGTTTCAGCATGGGTCCCAAGTGTGAAATGATCTTCTTATATTCAGGGAACTGTGATAGAAGATGAAATGTAGAATTCAGATGAAGGCAAGAGTTTACGTCCTACTATCTATTTGAGGACTGCAGCCTCTGTAGCACTGTGGCTTATGATCCCATTAGATCTCAGAAGCTAAGCAGGGTTGGGCCTGGTCAGTACTTGAATGGGAGACCACCTGGGAACACCAGATACTGTAGGCTTGGGAGAAGGACCCAGCAACCCCTGCTCTCCCCCAGAAAACAATCTACTATTAAAAATCCTATGACTAGCACAGAAGTACTGACAAGTGTTTCTCCTGTTGTATGTAGGGTTGCTATGAGTCAGACACCTACTCGACAGCACCTAACAACAACAATCTATTTGAGAAATTAGTGATTGTAACAAAGCTTGATTAATTCTTTAACTTCAGCTAGAGAAATACAAAGGGGAATGGCTGGTCATTTTGCTAGTGGCTAGTGTAGATTCAGTCAGAAGGGGACATGGTACCTGTCTACCTTCTTACCTGAAGAAGTAAGGTTAGGTTGCTGTTGTTAGGTGCCATTGAGTCGTGTCTGACTCATAGTGATCCTCATAGGGTTTTCAATGGCAGATTGTTTCAGGATTGCCTTGGGAGTGGGTTGCCTCATCTTTCTCTCATTTTTGCAGTGCTGGGAATCGAACTTGGGACCTCAGAGACTGCAGAGTGGCGCTCTACCAACTGAGCTAAATCCCAGCCCCTGAAGAAGTAAAGAGGTAAGGAATATTCCTGGGCTGGGTTGCCCTGTCCTCTTCATGCTCTTTGCAAAGGAACTTCTTGTCTCATGGTAGAGTCATCTATGGACTTTTAATTCAAACCTTTCCAAGATCCTTGGGCAGATTTTCTTTCTAGGACAACTTTTGGAGACCTAGATAGATAGATAGATAGATAGATAGATAGATAGATAGATAGATATAGATATAGATAGATAGATATAGATAGATAGATATTTTGGGTGGACTTTGTGATTGATCATGAAATCTAAAATGTTAACAAAGGTGCAGAACCAAATTTTTATTCTCATTATCGCTGTACCATTATTTTCCCAGCCCTGTATTTCCTTCTCTGGAAGTAATGACTCTTGATCTCAATGTTTTTGAAGATTCTTCTTTGAACATCAGTAGGGCTGTAACACTGTACCCATGCCATGGGGCTTTCTGTATCTTAAATCCAAAAATTGTGAACATTGCTCCAAACCCTTAACCTGAAACTTGCATGTATAATGGAGGGAAGCATCCTGATCAACACACCCTGAATGGCACCTCACACTCTTTAGCTTTTCTCATGTGGAATATCACTTGCAAAGGGCGTTCCAACTCAAATACTCAGGTATAAGCTTAGCTCAAACCCCCTCGCTTTGACCGGTTTTTGATAACCTATTACATTATTTCTGGATTCTTGTAACTACCATTCTTTCTATTCATTCTTTGTTCCCGTCCTTTGTCTATTCTTTAACCTGATGCCTACACCACTTTCTCGGGTACCCTGACAATCAGTTGGTTCTTCCTCAGCTACACAGCCTGGGTAATGCCTGTTTTGCTTCTCCTAGTACCCTGGGATGTTCTGAGGTCAGTCTCATCTTCTGGGTCTGATAGATTTCCCCCTGACATATCAAATGAAATGTAAGCGTGAGAAAAAAAATTAAAGATTATAATTTATAAAAGAAAACCTGGCGCTGTCTTATTTAACACAATCAAGATCAGATAATTGGTCAGCTAGTTGAAATTCAGTGGGTGAAGAAGTACTGGGCACATCAAAGAGTGAGCAGCCTTAGCAGTGAGCACTTGGCTGCTAGATGGTAGGGGCTAGTGTCCTGGGAAGATGGAAAGATGACTACCAGTTAGGCAGAAGAGTTGGCTAAGTGGAGGTCAATTAATAATACTTCACATTTAATCTTCAGTTTCTGTGCATGCCCACCAAAATTTACCATCTAGTCAATAAAAGAAAAATAAAAGAAAAAAAATGAGATTTATGCGAACCAATCAACTTAAATTTATGACATTCCCAGCAGCAGCAAGTTCAGGGAGGTGGCTTCTTCAGAAACTGTCTTCCACTTACTCATGATCCAGAATGCCTTATGAAAATTATCAGTGACTTTGGCAGAGGATTTTTGTCAAATGCAGAAGATGTGAAGCATAAAAAATTCAAATTCAAATCCTAAAGCAAATGGAGGATGAATAATAGAAATCATACACTACTATTAACTCAATAATAGCATGGTATGATTGGACAATTCACAGAGATAATTGCATTTTGGTGTGTTATTTCTTCATCTATTTGAAATCTTGGAAGGGACTCTGCATCCAAGGTGAGGAGGCTTTGAGAGACTAAAACCCTTTCTGTTGTTGTTTGAACAGTGCCAGTCACAGCTTGTTTAAACAGCACTGCTGCTAGCTGGGTGCCAGTGTAGTTTCACCAGCAAGTGTGGGCAAGGATATTTTTTAAGAACCCAAAGAACTGCTGCCAAACCAGGAAATCAACTACTAAATCTACCTACTCTTCAAAAAAAAAAAAAAATCCTCTAATCATACTTGGTGAGTCTGTGTAAAAATCCTTCTTGTCACAAACATACTTAACTCCAGGACCTGACCAAGAAACTCCTCTTGGAGCGTTCAGACCAGTAATCAAGGCATCAAGTGATCACTCCCCTTCCTTCTTTCACCAACAGCCCTGGCCAGTCAACAAAGAGCTTCTCAGAGAATATCCAGACCAAGCTGGGGCCCAGCAAGGAGACCTAAGCGGAGGTGGATGGCCTGGAAAAAAATCAACTGTGTGCAGGACATTATCATTACAGTAGTATGCTTTCAGGTTTTGCTTTTCAGCTAAGAGAAAGGAAAATAAGGAAAAAGGTAGATTCAGAGGTGTGGAAAGCCAAATTCATAAGTATTTGTGTGGTTATATCTACTAAAAAAGTACAAATCATACATAGAAATACTACTCTCTTTCTCTATTCCTAGCCTGGAACTGGGTTATTTATTTATTTATTTATTTATTTAATTTTGAGACAGAGTCTTGCTATGTAGCCCAAGCCTAGGCTGGCCTCTAACTTGCAATTCTCCTGCCTCAGCCTCCCAAGTGCTGGGATTATAGGCTTGAATTACTTATTTCTTGAGAGTGAGGACATTGCTTTCTCATTCTTTGTACTCATGCTTCAGCTTTTACTAATACTTAATGTACTGGTCTATACAGGGCAGCTGCCTACCAGGTATGGCGTAGTATAGTAGATAAGAGCAAAGGTGGCAAACAGAGTACCTGAGTACAAATCTCACCCCCACCACTATGTTGAGCACACTCAGAAACTCTCTGTGGCTTACATTCTTCAATGGAATGCAAATCCCTTAGGAGAAATGACTGGTGCACAGTAAATTCTTAATAGACTTTGGGAATTATTATTAACTAACTACAACTGGCTGCCCTTGTAGATGAGAGACTCGATGACCTGCTGATTCCTAGAAGGAAAGACTGTAAAGTGGAAATGGAAATGTAGATCCCACTTCACAATATAGTAGAACATGGATAACCTGGAGCCATCAAAGTTCTGTCTCTAGGAACAACAGACTAAATACCTTGAGGGGAGGTGAAGCTATAGGAGTCATTGTAGCCAAGTGAAAAATAGCTTGACATAGAAAACAAGAAAAGTAAATTGTGGTCTAGTTGTTCCACTAACAAGCTATATGACTTCGGTTTTGTCATTTCATGTCTCTGGACGTCAATGTTTTTGTATATGTAGTAAAAACATTGCTCTAGTAGTGCTATCCTGTAGAATGTCTTTCTGCGATGGAAACATTCTAAATCTGCACACATTGCTACTGAGCACTTAAAATATTATGAGAACAATGGAGGAGTTGCATTTTAAGTCGATTTGGATTTAAATGTCCATAGCCACATGGGGTCAGTGGCTACCATGTTGGACAGAGCAAATAAGAGTATTTTCTAAGATATTTTTTGGTTCTGGCATTCTGTTATTGACAGGGCTTCTCTAGGTAAACGTGGAAAATAAGCAGTTACAGTGGGTCTTAAGAGTTATCCAGTCCCTAGGGTCTGTGTATTTTGGAAGGCAACTGAAAGCAAATACCAGTATGTAAAAAGAGGCCTTTTAAGAAGAGCATAAATCTGGAGAAATTAAGGGTGGTCCTGCCTGCAGGTGGAGCAGACCTTAATAACCCTTAGTGATCATTTCCAAGTCATTGAAAAAATGAGTGTTGATCTATCTCATCTTCTGAAAAACAATAGCAAATAACTGATATATTTTTTTGAGTACTTACTTTGGATTCGGTAATTTAACTCACAACTGTATAAACACAGGTATATTATTATTTTTGACATCTAGATGAAGAAAGGGAGGTATAGAGATGTTAAGTAACATGTTCTCAGGCCACCTAGCCTAGAAATGTATGAGCCAGGATATGAACCTGGACAACTAGCTCTAAAATCTGACTTTGTAAAACAAAGAAAAAGAAAAAGAATAACACATACACAGAATACTGCCCAAATCATCTCTGTGCAGCTTGATTAATTTTCATGAAGTAAACACATTCCTATCATTTCCAGAATAGTATCAGCTTCTCAGAAGCCCACTCATGTTGACTGGATTCAGTCACTGCTCACCCCAACTGAACTAAAGATAACTGCTATGCTGATTTCTTTTTTATTTCTTTTATATTTTATTTTCCAATACAGGTGGGATTTTTGAACTCAGGGCCTCACACATGCTGGGCACACTGCACCACTGGAGCCACCCCCAAGCCCATTTTTAATTTTTTAAATTTTGAGACAGGTTCTCACTAAATTGCACAGGCTACCTACCTCTGGCCTAGAATCTACGATCCCCCTGCCTTAGCCTCCTGAGTCCCTGGGATTATAGGCATGCACCACAGTGTCTGGCTTCATATAGCTCTTAATCCTTGATCCAGCTCATCAGCTGATAAATGTCTTAGAGAGTAGAGGAAGATTATTTAGGGGTCTTGGTAGTAGCGAACAGACAGCCTTAGGGGTGGGACCAGTGGTGCTTTGGCACCCCAGAAGAGAATTGCTCTGGACCCAGTCTGTAGAATTTTAGTAAGATCCCTTTGAGTCTAATGGAATTTTGGAAAGGTGACAGTTAGAGCTCATTGCATGGCTTTCCACTAAAAATAACTTTATAAACAATTTCTAAATACTGCCTTTAGAAGCAATAACTTAAGAAAAGTCTACAGGCTTAATGTAACTAATGAAATTACAACATGAGATGGGAGATGTGGGAATATTGCATGACTGGGGAAAAAAGGTCACCAGGGAACTCCACCCCAGCTGATGAGGAGCGATCGCTCTCCACCGACCAGCAACTGAGCAATTCTCACTAATATGTTCCAGCAGGAGACAGAGGCTGATGCAAGACAGTGAAGAGTCTGGGGGTATTTCCAAACATATTCTGGGATGTCCAAAAGCAAAGGGATCAATGACAGTTAAAAAAAAAAAAAAAGCCAACTTCCATGTGCTCCTGAGAATTGAGCTGTTTCCATTGCTGTGACCCAGACATGTCTATGTATGCCTGGGGTGACTTCAGCAACTGTTCAAGGGTTCAGGGAGAATGTGGAAGGAAGTCAAGTTCTAAGTGCATGCACGTCTTGCTTTTTTTCCAGAGTTGACTTGATCTTCCCTCTTGAAATGCACACACTAATACCACCCTCGGGAATTGTGCAAACCTACTGACACGCCACAGGGTCAACTGTTTAGACATTGTTAGGTTTTCTCAATGCTGAGAAAATAGCATGGAAACCCTGCAGGAACTGTGCCATTACTGTGTTTTTCTTATCCAAGCTCAGTTCTCACACTAGCTGGAGCTCTTGCATCTACTGTACAATGAAAACATACTGTGGGAACCACTGAAATTGCATCTCGGGGGAGGAAAGGGATGTATTATCTCCTGTTACCCAACTCCAGGCTATCCAACTAGTCTCACCCAGCCTTGCTTCAGGGCCACATAGCTAATGGAGTATGACCAGCCCTAACTGTCCTGGTCTGGTTATTGTAAACAGTGAGTAGCAGAAGTAAACAGCACTTTGAGCCACAGAGACCTGCTGGGGGCTGTGCAAAGGACTTGTGGGGAAACCCAGATCCAGAGAGGGCAGTGAAGTTGTAATGAACTGAAAGAGTGGCCCCTGGTTTTTTCTTATAAATGAGCAAAAGGTGGGGTCCTAGAAGGTGCACTGAGGAGCAGACAGGCTTAGGCAAGGAATTCTGCACAGCTTGGGAAGTTCTGACTTGATGAAAAGTCTGAGCAAGAAAAAGAACCCACTCCCAATTGGAAAATGTCTGGGTATCAAAATCCATTGCTCCCAATCTTTCCTCACTGCGACTTTCACTTGAATTCAGTGAAACGTTCCAGTTTTCCCACTCAGGTCTTGTGCCTTACCCACCAACAGCATGAAACATCGATGTTCAACCTGTAGACTGTGTCAAGCACAACCAAGGCTGTTTGGTAGAAAGCAAATATCTGTACAATGGCCTCTTCCATGGACCCTTTGTGCTAATGGTCAGGAAGAGCTCAGAGCCAGAAAAATGATATTTTGTGCTCTGTGGCTGAGGCATAGTGCTGTGAAAGTGTGTCCTTTTGATTTTCAATCCCTATCACCGAGATCTGTCTGCTCTGCACCCTGCCCTTTTCTTCAAGGCACTGAGGGCCAGACTTTTCCATTCATTCTTTCTTTTATTCATTCTTTCACTCAGAGAATCTTTGTCGAGTATCTGCTTTGTGTGAGGTACTGATTTAGGTACTGGGTATAGAACAACAAGCAAGACAGACAAAATCACTCCATACAGCTGATATTCTAAAGAGGGAGAAAGATAAAGGCAAAAAAGCAAATGCTTAAGTTAATATCAGGTAGTGGTGAACAGTGTGCCAAAAAATAAAGCAAGGTGAAAGGACAGCAAGTCCTTAGTATTCGATATAATCTGAGAAAGTCCCTCTGTTGATAAGACAGCAATAGAGCCCAGGCCTAATAATGTAAGCAAGCCACAAGGACAAGGGAGAAGACTGGTCTAGGTAGTGGAAATATCAAGGATAAAGGCTACAAATATGCTTGGCACGCAAGAGGAGCAGCAAGGAGACCAGTGTCCTTACGAGAAGCAAAGAGGAATGGATAATAAAAAATGAGATGAGAGAGGCAGGCAGATGCCAGATCATGCAAAACTCTGATAGAGACATGGCCAAGATGTGATTTCTATTGCAAAACTTTGTGATTCTGAGTGGCCTCATTCAATCAGAGAATAAAATGGAGAACCAAAATTCTAGCTGAAGAACAGATAACCAGCAGGGGGTAGGAAGAGTTATATGGAACATGGCAATTCCAGCACATCGAACCTCAGCCATGGCAGCAAGGCAAGGAGAATTTTTTGACGCTATATCCTATTCTCCAAAGCCTCGGTTTATAATGACCAGCTGCTCCTCTTAGGCTACAGACAGATAAATGGGTGCCTCCTACCTGCACCTTGACTGGTTGCAGGTCCCGGTGTGGCAGGCACAGCCTATACATTGCTCCCCTCTTCTGTCGCCTTTCTTCCCGCATGCACCCAAGGCTCCCATCATGGTGAATTATGCATCTCCCTCCACTGGGTTATTTCTTCATGCCTGCTATGTGCTCATTCTTCTGCCTGGAGCCACAATCTCTGCCTTACATGCCTGAGGAAGCACTCAGTCATCCTTCAAGAGTCAGTGTAAATAGCACTTCCTCGGTGAGGGATATAGTTTCAGTTACCATGCATCATGCTGTACTGAAATATAGACAGATGACCATGGAGAAGTAATAATCCATACTTGGAGGAAAAAGTACCAATCTCAAAAGATGTTTTTCTTGCCTATTGGGCTGGGGCAGATACCATGGTAGAAGTGATATGTCACACCAAAGGGAAATACGCAACTAATGCCATTCACCAGGGAATAGGTAACTTCTCGGGAGGAAGAGGCAAACCAGAGTGGGAAGGGAATTCCCAGCCGCTGGGGGAAATGGCTACACCCTCAGGCATGGGCTGAGCTGTTTCCACCACGTTGAGTCAGGCTGACCAGGGCCATAGGGCTAAGCAGGGAGCTGGCCCAGGAAGCAAGTGTGTGTCTGAGTTTGTGTGCCAGTTCTATCCCTGCTTAGATGGAACTGGTGAAAGGGCACTGTTTCTGCGCCCCTGAGGTAAGGGTGGCAGGCAGGGGCTCTCTGTCAAGAGCAAGGCACGGGAGAGCAGAGGCAGACCACCACCTGTGGGTGAACAGTCAGCCACTCAAGGATGTGTGTTTCCCATTAAATAAGACATGGCAAATCACGGAGTGTTTTTGCATGGCAGCCTTCACTCAGGAAGAAGCAATTTCAGATGAGCAAATGATCAAACTGAAGTTAAAATCAGACACAGCTCCTTGAGTAAGATCAAAGTTGCTGAAATTCCAAAAAGGTAACTGAATTCTGATCTTCCTGTGACTCCGTTCAGTCACTGATATCATCATAATTACTATTTTGATAACTGGGAGAAGCATTGGATTCTGATTTAAAAGACATAGGTTTGAGTTCATCTACAGCCGTCCCACCCTGGCCTCTGATCCCAGCTGATCTCAGAAGCTAAGCAGGGTCATGCCTGGTTAGTCCTTAGATAGGAATACTGGGTGTCATAGGCTTACGAGAAGAACCCAGCAGCCCACTCCTGAAACAATTAGCCATCAAAAACCCTATAAATAGCAGAGAAGCACTGGCATAGCACCAGGTATGGCACTGTGTTGGGGAGTATTTTGTTCTTTTGTACATACAGTCGCTATGAGTCAGACCCAACTCGATGGCACCTAACAACAACAAGTTTGAGTCCTGGTTTTGCTATCATTTGTGTGATAACAGCAAGACATGTAACCATTCTCCACCTCAGTATTTTTATGTGTAAGAAGAAGATAATAATAGTTAACTTGCCATGTTGCTGTGAGAATTACAAAAGGTAATGTATGTGAAATCACTTTGTCAGTACAGAGCATGATATGAATATAAATAATTTCATAATATTTTTCTGTTATTAGAATTGTAATGAGACAAGCAATATGTCTACAAGTTATTTACTTTATTGTTACTAATAAAGAATACAGCCAAGTTTAATGTAGAAGCATTGAGTTTTATACAGGTGTGTATATTCTAATCAATATATACGAAAATTGCTCAGGTGGTTTTTTGTATTGAATGCAGGGCCTTACTCATGTTAGGCAAGTGCTCTACCACTGAGCTGCACCCCTAACCCTTTTCTATTTTTCACTTTGAGTCAAGGTCTCACAGTGTCCAGTCAAGGTATTTTCTTTAATGTCATTCATCAGTGTTAGGACAGATGGAGTAGTACCTGGGGGAAACATGAAGTCTATAAATTTGAGAGTATTTTAAATAATTCATTACCTTTCATGTTTTGCTTTCCAAATGTTGCCTTAAAATATTAGTTTCTTATGGCTGTCTAGACTTTGTAAAATCATCTGGCCAGAAGGAAAGGCCTTCCTAGGCATAATGAGGTCAGAAACTATAAAGGCAAGGACAACTAGATTTGATGACATAAAAATTTTGAATGTCATGAAGGTAAGTTTCAAACAAATCAAATAAACCAAAGACGAGAGACAGATTACAAACTAAGATAAGATGTTGTTGTTGTTGTTGTTGTTGTTGTTAGGTGCCATTGAGTCAGGCCTGACTCATAGAGACCCTATGTACAAAAGAATGAAACACACCTTGACACTGTGCCATCCTCAGCACTAAGTCAGGGCTTCTCTGCTATCCATGGGATTTTCAATGGCTAATTGTTTCAGTAGTGAACTGCCAGGTTCTCCCATTTTTGCAGTTCTGGGGATCAAACTCAGGGCCTCAGAGATCACAGAGCAAGATTCTACCAAGTGAGCTAAACCCCAGCCTAAGTAAGATGTAACATCTGGAAAAGAGAATGTATTAAATTCGTGTGTGTGTGTGTGTGTGTGTGTGTGTGTGTGTGTGTATTTTTTTTGATGGTGCTGGGGATTGAACCCAGGGCCTTGTGTATGCTAGGCAAACACTCTACCACTGAGCAATTTATAAGATTTTTAATAAAAAATTGTAAATAATCCAATTGGAAATGGCATATAAAGATAATTAATGAGAAAACACACAATTAATAAGGAAGAATGCCTAATCTCTTTAGTAATTAAAGAAGAGAAAACTAAGACAAGATGCTATTTTTCACTTATCAGATGGGCAGAGGTTTAAAAGAATGCTAACACCCGTTGTTGGCAAGTGCATAGGAAGTGGGCACTCTCATAAACTGTTGGTGGGAATTAATTTTGGTATAACTTTTCTGGAAGGCAATTTGGCAACACCTATAAAAATATAAAATATGCAAACCCTTTGACCCAAGTATTCCACATGTAGAAATTTATACTAAAGAAATCATGGGTAAATGCATAAGACAGCTCTACAAAGTTATTTCTCTTGGAGTTATTTGGTCCAGAAAATTGGAAATACCTTACTTATCTAGGGGAGTAATTGCATAAATAATGGAATGTGTACACAGTGCAGCATTAAAAATAGTGATGTAGATACAGTTATTGACATGAAGAGACAGCTCCCATGAAGAAACAAAAGACATAACAAAAGAGTAAATAATATCAATCTGGTTATTGCTTGCAGATGGGATTGATGGTAGTAGTCTACAATGTTCACAATTGTCCCATTAATGTTTTTGTTATAGTTAGCATGTAATAACTACCTTTACATCAAAAGAAATAAAATGTTTTCAAAGTAATTTTAATAAAACAATATAGCTATCTTTACAATAAATGCTTTATACCCCAATATTTTAAGTATGATTTCTTCTTTTTTTGGGAGATTTTAGTAACGATATGTTCTAGACTATTCCAGTACAATATTCTCTCTGGGATACTTTGATTTTTTTTGATCCTCACAAGCTGATATGCTGGCATAAAAGCTGAAATAAGAATTTAGTGAATCCTCCTTCCCACATCCCCAATCCTTCCCTAGGAATCTTTGCTTCCTGCTAAGACAATTCTCACCTGCAGCCATACCACTGTGGCCTCTGATCTTGGAAGCTAAGCAGGGTCAGGCCTGGTCAGTACTTGTGTGGGAAACCATCTGGGAACACCAAGTGCTGTAAGCTTGGGAGAAGGACTTGACAACCCACTAACAAAAAACTGCCATTGAAAACCCTATGAATAGCAGAGAAGCAGTAACAATGGTGTTTGGCCCGCTGTGCTTAGGGTTGCTAAAAGTTGGACCCCTACTTGACAGCACGTAACAACAACAACAAGGCAATTCTCAGCTCCCAATCAAAGGCACAAATGGCAAGATATATGCTTTCTGCACAAGGCTGCTACTCTATTCTCTGGCTTTTGTCTACCTTTCTCTGAGAGCAATGGTCCAGACTTGTTTTACTTTATTCAGAACAATGCAATCACATTTAAAGTCAGTCAACCCAGTGGAAAAAAAATGTATTTAGGAGTAAAGAGATAAGTTGCTAAGGGAAAGCAAACAAAGCATACTCTTTAGACATCTGGATTCTAGAACAAGACTGCATGGATTTCAGTTCTCATTTTACTTACCAGCTGTGTAACTTTGGCAAAGGGCTCTAAGCTTCAGTTTCCCCATCCATAAAGTGAGCATATTATCTTCTTCATAGGATTATTGTGAAAATCAAACAAGAAATCACAGGTAAAGCACTGAGCCCAGTGCCTGACACTCAAAAGTGATAGTCATTAGTGTTGCCATTTGTCTTAGGGGCTGGGATTTATCTCAGTTGGTAGAGTGCCACTCTTCAGTCTCTGAGGTCCCGAGTTCAATTCCCAGCACCACAAAATTGGGAGAAAGACATGGCAATCCACTCCTGGGGCAATCCAGAAACAATCAGTCATTGAAAACCCTATAAGAGTCGCTATGAGTTGGACACAACTCGACGGCACCTAACAACAACAACAACAACATTTGTCTTAAGTATCTGTTGTATAATCATCCTAGTTTCTGTAGGTCAGGAACCTGCAGTGGTTTGGCTGGATGATCTGGCTCTGGGTCATTCACAGCTTGTGATCAAGGGGTCAGCAAGGACCACAGTCATTTCATGGGCAGACTTTCAAGCTGGTTCAAGTGATTACTGGTAGGAGCCAGTGTGTGAGAGAGTACAACCAAGGCGGAGCTTATAAAACCTAATCTTGGACATGACATCACATTATTTTTGCCATTTTCTGTCCCTACTGGGCCAAGCCTACACCAAACTGGAAGCATTCGCACAAGGGAGTGAATAGGAGGCGGTAGGGATAATTGGGGGCCATTTTCAAAATACTCAATCACATTGTTACCCAAGATTTTCCAGGAAAATACTAACTTTTGAAGTGAATGAGTCATTCTGTTTGAATTATCTATGTTCACACAATGTTGAGTAGTTCACAGAGAAATCCCATGGTAAAGGAAAGAGTGGGTGCTATAGAAGTTTCCTCTGTCATTTATATTACAAAATAATGGGGGTATCTCAATTATTTCCAAATATAGCCCAACTGTCGGCCTTCCCTAACTTTTAAAAGAGTTGGACACCACCCACAGTGTCAGAGCAAAGGAATGTAGTCCCATATTCAGGATCCATTCAAGCCACAGCCAAACTCTTATTGCTTTCTGGCTCTTAACTGTCCTGCGAGTACTGTTTTATCTTCATAATTTTACTCTAGCTTATGAGTACCCTCCAATATCTTCATTCCTCAAGGCACCAGAGATATTTTTTGTTTCTTGTTTTCTGAAAGCAATTTCATTCTTCATGGTTGTGTTGGTTTGTTCCCCATTGCTATAACAAAATATGTGAATGTAGATGATATATTTAAAAAGAGGTTTATTTAGTTCACAGTTTTATAAATTTAAGAGCATGGCAGTGACATTTGCTCAGCTCTTGTGAGAGCCCCCTTGGCTATATCATATCATAGAGAGAGTGTGTACAACAGGAAGCCATAGAGCATGGAGGAGCCAATCTTGCTCTTTTAAACCAACCCTGTCTTGTAGAAAATAACTGAGGTCACATGAAAACTACATTGATTCCTTCCAGGGGCTGTTTCCTCAATGACCTAATCATGTTCCACTAGGCTCCACTCCTAAAAGGCTCTACGAACTCTCAGTGTTGCCACAATAAGGACTAAGCTTCCAACATTTGAAACTTTGGGAGACACACTTAAGCCATATTCAAACCACAGCATTCTGTTCCTGGCTCCCATGGTTCATGTTCTTCTCAAACTGCAAAACATGTACTATTCCATCCCCAAATAGTCCTAAAATTTTAACTCATTTCAGCATCCCCCAAAAGCCCAAGTCCAAAATCTCACCTGAGATTAAAGGCAACCTCTGTCCAGATATGTGCTGCTAAAAATGAAGAAGTAAGTTCCCTACTTCCAAGATATAACATTGAGACAAGGATTCCTATGGGGAAATAGGAAATGAGAAAGGAGAAAAAGGCCCAAAGCACAGGCCAAAACTCAGCAGGGCAGATGTTGAATCTTAAAGCTCCAATTTTAGCATCCTGGGTACTCTGGAGTGGAGGTTGGGCCCCCAAGTCCTCAGGCAGCTCCACCCTCCTGGCTTTGCTGGTTCCTGGCCACCTGACTGCTATCTGGGGCTGCATGCTGATGCCTATAGCTTTCTTAAGCTGGTGTTCCACACTCTGGTTGATCTACCTTCCTAGAGTTCCTGCTACAGCTATCCTCCCACAGCTTCACTAAACATTCTTCCCATGGAGAATCTCTACACCAGTCCTACCCTGCAGTGAACCTCTGCTTGGTTTCCAAGGCTTTCCTTTGAAATAGTGGAAGTTGCCATGAACCCATAACTCTTGCCTCCTGAATACATGCAGAACTAGCACCTTGTAGATGCCACCAAGGTCTATCATGCACCTGACCTTCACCTGTGCCTACTTTAGCCACAGCTGCAGCTCCTATGAAGTACTTTCCTGCTGGGTAGCAGGGAGAAGAATCCCTAAGTAGCAATTCTACAATTAAATTTATAACCATGAGAAGTGAATACATATACCAACAAAGGATTTGCATAAAAACGCTCATGGAGACTTTATTCCTAATAGTAGGAAGTTATAAGTAACACAAATGCCTATCAACAAGAGAATGGATAAGCAGATTGTAGTGTATACAAGGGACTATCTTCTTATATAGAATACTATATAGCATTGAAATGAAATGAATTCACTGGCCTGCAACAACACAGATAAATTAAATATATCTATATACCCACTAAAGAGTACAACTTTATAATTCCATTGGACTTTCAAGAATAGGCAGAACTAGAATGTTACCCTGGGCTGGTGAAGAGATGTGCAATTGACTGGAAAGAGGCATAATTTAACTTTCTGGGATGGTGGAAATGTTTTAGGCCTTGATCTAGGTATGGCTGTGTAGTTATATAAATGTGAAAAGGTCTTTGAATTGTACACTTAAGATTTCTTCATTGTAATACAGACAGTAAACCTCAAAATAATTGAAAAATGAAAATAATGCTGAAAATGCCAGATTCTAAACAGGTAGAATTTCCCCACTCCACTCCCACTGAATAAACAAAAACAAGAACAACAAAAAACCTTTTCAATATTATTCTGCTATGTTTGGTTGGAGAAATATATCTTTGCATCATTCTCTGTTGAGAATTACTGAGTAATTCACTTACCCAAGAGCTATTTATGAAGCATCCACTCTATCTTCCAATGAGTGGAATTAGATTTGTGGCACCACAGGTGAGTTGCAACCACTTTATCCCTGGAGAAAATGTGTCCCATGATTGGCTCAGCACTGGCAGCCTGGGCTCCTGAGTGGAATGTAGGAAGACAGCCAACTCCCAACCACATTCTCAAACCTCTGGCTCACATATTCAGTAGCAGGTGCCTCACACACAGGTGTAGGAGAGTGGGTTGGGTGTTGGTAGATCCTCACCTCTGTTTAACCCCTGCCATTTTTCCCATGGCTCACTTGACAGAATGGGTGATGGTGGACAGGGGAGGGGTCTCATCTTGATAGGCAAAAGGCTGACAAATCACCTTCGAAAGACTTCAGATCACCAAACTGATGTGAAGTGGTTGGCTAGTTGAAAGCAGTAGATCAAGGCAGGAGGTTAGTAAGGGCTTTTCCACACACATGTGAACTTGGGGTGAGGAGGGCATTTGATATGTCCCCAGGGTCTGTGCTGGTGGGAGGCATCTGGTACCATCACCTTCAGGGAAATTCTCCCAAATATATTCCAAGTTTCCCATTCTGTGAAACAGAATTACACTCAGCCTGTAAGGGTAAAGGGATAGTAAGCATTTCACAGGTGCTTACTAAGGACTGTATTCATTGTCTCTAAATGAGGCAACACTCAAGATTCTTTTTGTGGCAATTCTAGCCTCACATGCAAAAAGGTCATGTTACAGGTAAAACCTGATAAATCTCATTCTGTAGCTCCCGTTTCACTTTCCTATTATTCTCATCTTCTAAGGAAGAGGAAAAGGCTAAGATTGAAACTCAAGATACACTTAAGGTGAGATAGGACATAGTTATAGACAAGACTGGGGAGCAAGGAACAGGGGCACATGTGATGGTACCTACATTGTGAATGCATACTATACTATCATAATTTGTTATAAATCTGTGTTCTTTATATTGAGCATCTCAGTGGCAGGGACTTTGTCTTATTTATCTTTGGAGTTTCCTTAGAATCCACAGGTGCTCAGTTCCTACCTAGAGAAGAAGGAGACTAGAAAGAGGAAATAGTAGAAGACAAGCAAGAGACCAGAAGACATAGAATGAGAACAAGGAAAGCACATAGGAAGAAACCAGCCAAAGAGGTGGCACTCCCACAAGAATGCCCTGTCTAGCTTGCTTGCTATAATCCTAGAAACTTGGTGGCCCAGTCAAGCTCTACATCCAAAGAAGCATTGTTGAGAAGCCTAGATCTAGATACTGTGAATGCTATCCAGCAGAAGCTAGAGCTGGAAGAACTCAAGACTGGCTCCAGGGAACCAGCCTCCAAGATTGAGATAGGAGCCCTGCTCCCATCCAGAGAGTGCAGAGTATTTTCCAGACCTACATGAGAAAAGGACAGTAACTTCAGCACAATCAAGGCTTCTGAAATGAAGATATCTTCATTGGTTCTTTGTGCTGCTTAAAGAGAAAACAGTATAATAGACCTTGGGAGCTCATTTGGCCCAATACTGAAAAGAAGGTGCAAAAGATTTGGGAGCTGCAGATAATCATGTATTTACAACTATGTGTGTGGCTGGTATGCTGACTTGCCAGAGATAATTATGACTGTGAAGTGGCAACAAAAAGCTGGAGAGGGTTTGTTTCACAGAGCACTAATGTTGCCTCAATAGTGAATTCCCCACAACGCTGCCAAATGATATTGCCACCAAATGGCTCTAGTCTGCATCTTCTACAAGCTCCAATTTATTTGTTCCCAAATAAAGCTTATCTCCATTTGACCTTGGAGGTCCTTGAAGCTAATAAATTATGGAACTACTTGCCTAGATAAATATTTAGTGGAAAGAATTTATCGTAATCTAGAGGAAACACTCACTCTCTGAATTCCAACAAACCTGTGCCCTGGTATAGTTGAATTCTTACACTCTGCCCAAGCCAAGAGGTCTGCCATGAGCAGAAACAGTGCAGAGCTCAAGATCCAACATTCTTGAGCCATATTACAAATTTGGTCCTCCAATAGGAAGGTGGGGTGGGGGATGGTGAGGGTTAGAAAACTCCTTTTATGTGGCTATACTTCGAATGTTTTGTTTAGTCTGGAGAAACCCAAATGATACAGATCTTAAGATTCTGTACTTTTCAACTTGGCTTTGTTTGTGTATACCACATATACCAGAAAACTGTCAAAAAAACAAAACTCATTTCTAAAACAATTTAGAGTGTGCTTATGGTAACCAATGGATTAAAATAGT
The DNA here is from genome assembly GCA_007922755.1 of Pedetes capensis. Taxonomy (NCBI): domain Eukaryota; kingdom Metazoa; phylum Chordata; class Mammalia; order Rodentia; family Pedetidae; genus Pedetes; species Pedetes capensis. The sequence continues at coordinate 46,283 of VMDO01009512.1, read as the reverse complement.
ATGTTGCTTTTCTGTAGATCTTTTCAAGTACAAGTTTCAAGCTCAGGGTATTTGCAGGAATTTCCTTAACAGCTCAATCAGACAATACTTTTCTCAATATTTCAAATGGAAAAATATTTTGATAAGTATTAGGACATGGATTATTTCTTTTAATAGGTCCTCATTTCTTGTCCAATTTTCCCCTCTCCTTACCCCATACCCTAAGAAGGTCATTAAAAAATTATCATTTGTTTACACAATTAAAACATAACATACACAAGCATAGACACCTACCTTCTGAGAAAACTTCATATATTAAGTGACTTAGAATTCAGTCACATTTATTAGGCTGCCTAAAAACAGAGGAACAAGAATAGGGAATTCCAGTTTAAGGCTTTAATGCCTGAGGAATAAAGCATTCTCTGAGTGCTATCTCAAAAGATTACTCTGTTTAACTGAAAATGAGAATCTTTCCTTTGAGTACTTGGCATGTGCATAATCTTGCCAAATGATCATAATCTTGTGTTTTTATGAAACAGGTTATGTTGTGCATGTGTGTGTGTGCATGTGCACCTGTGTGTGTGTGCGTGCGTGTGTGTGTGTGTGTGTGTGTGTGTGTGTACCCTGTTAGTCTCCCCAAACCAGGTATGGTATCTTAACACAATTTTGCTTCTTCTATAGCTCCTAGAACACTGCCCTGCAGTCTCTGAGGTCCTGGGTTTGATTCCCAGCACTGCAAAAATGGGAGAAGGACATGGCAATCCACTCCCAAGGCAATCCCGAAACAATCAGCCATTGAAAACCCTATAAGGGTCACTATGAGTTGGACATGACCCAACAGCACCTAACAATAATAATAGCTCCTATCAAAGGGAAGTATGACAATGCAGGAGAATTTTTTGTAGTGATTAAGATATGACCACTAGAATTAGAGTTTAGACCAAATTGTAGATGTGCCACTTACTACTTTGAGCAAGAAGCAACTCAAGGCTCAGAATCCTCAACTATAAAATGTTTCTGAGAATGTGACATTCCTCATAGGGTTGCTGAGCAGTCAAATGAGATAAAATATGTGATGAACTTTACACATTTTCTTTAATAAATATTGAATATTTTCAAATATTTATTATGATAGGTGATTTTAAGTAGTGGTTAAATAAAACAATTTTAAGATAAAGCTTCTTATTATGGTAAAATCTCTCCATCAGTTGAAGAAAAAAAGCTAGAAAGGGAATAAGCACTTTTGTAACCAGATGCTGAGCTTTGCCTTGTTTATTTCCTCCAATGCACACAACAACACTGTGAAGTAATATCATATCTGTTTTACACATGTATATATTATTAAAAATTTTAAGATGAAGAAGAAAGGAGGACTGGTGATGATTTAAGTACACTGAGTTTTGCTCATTTATAGCCAAGGTGATAGCCAAGGTTAGCGAGTCCATGGGAGTGGACCCCAGAGGCCAAGCAGCACTCTTCCAGCAGGCCTCTCCAATGGCAAGATCACTGGCCAGAGCACCTCACTGAGGCTTGGGGGGCTTCCAATAGTGTTCCATGAGAGTCAGCATTTGAACACCTGCTGTCCTAGGTCGGGTTCCTGAAAAGCCGACCCTGAAATAAGGGTAATAAGGGTAATAAGGGTAATAAGGGTACACACTGTAATTTACTAAGGCAGTGTGCTCAGAGCCAGCAGGAAGAAGAAAACAACAACAACAACAACAACAACAACAAATAAACAAGGGTGGGATTTTAGGCAAAGTCCCAGCCTCAGCTGAAGAGCCAGACTGGGGGATAGTGAGGAAGTCCACAGTACCCTGTGCACATCTGAGCCAGAGCTAGGTCCCACTTAGACAAAAGGAAGAGAGACTGATGTTTTAATTATGTATGAGTCCAGACTTTTTAAGGGAAAGTGGCTAGAACAACTAAGCTATCTTTCGGATGATTTGTTTAAGGCAGAGAAACAGCAAATTTCAAGGGTTAGTCATGGTCAAGAATGAAGATACTTTCTGCTTATAACCTTCTAACTCCAACAATTTCAACACATTTCTTAAAATATATACTGCACATTATTTTATATATATATATATATATATATATATATATATATATATATATATATATAGTAACATTAAACATCTCTGGAAAGAGACAAAAAACTGGGAACAGCTGTTTTCCTTAGGGAAGGGGATCAAGAAGTATAGAGGCAAGAGTGAGAGAAGACTTAATTGATGCCTTTTGAATTCTGATTATAAACATATATTTTTGAAAAAAACATTTAAATTTAAAGTATTTTACCTAGTAGAGATGATAAATCAAATTGACAATTAAAGAAGGAAATAGGCTGGACCCAGGCGAATGTTAGTTTGAAAAATACATAGCATAAACTTGCTTCTGAGTAGAAGTCAAATTTGGCTCTAAGTTTCTGGCTAACCAGTAGGAAGAAAGGAGCACCATGATTCTCAACATCCATCAGGGGAAAACAAACCATTTGCTCAGGAAAAACAAACCCACTCCCACACCTACAAAAAGGGCTTAACTTTTCCTATAGGTTCTCTATTTTGGATCTTGAAAAGAAGTGAAGAATGCCTTTACTAATCTCATTATTGTAAACACAGGGTCAAAATTAATAAAGTTGCCAGTCTTACGGTGCTTGTTATTATGGGTATCAAGAACTAAAGATGGTACAGACCACAGATCAGTATTGCCTTCAGGGGTGAAGTAATGAAATCACAACAATTATTTGGCTTTAGGAGTAGGAAGAAAATTAAGGCCATGAATTAATAGGTGCAGTGCTGCTACCTGAAATTTACTTAGTTCTCTGAGTCAGGTACAACCAATTGTGCATCAAGGAAAAATTTTCATAGCTGTTTGGCTTCAGATAATATTGAGGGCTTAAGGCCTGTGCACAGCTGCACAGAATGTCCACCTAAATATCTTCATGATAAGCCAGAATAAATGTTTATCACCTATTAGACCTCAATTGTTACAATGGATCAAATTTTACAAAAGACTGACCATGTCAAATTGTTGGCAAGGATATGGAGCAACTGGAACTCACACACATCACTGGTAAGAAGGTAGAAAGTTGAAGCTACTTTGGCAATAGTTTGACAATTACCTAAAAATTTACACATACATTTACCATATGATCTAGCTATTCTCCTCCTAAATATTTACCTAGGAGAAAAAGGAAGCTATGTCCACACACCCATCATATGTCTGTCAGCTTGTCATGCTGTGGGGGTTTGCAAGCTGTTGTGATGTTGAAAGCAATGTCACCTGTATTTCAGATACAAGCAGGGCCACCCATGTTGGATAGTTTCAGCTGAACTTCCAGACTAAAACAGACTAGGGAGAAGGATCTGGTAGCCTACTCCCTAAATAATAAGTGATGGAAAACCCTATGAATAGCAGAGAAGCACTGTCAAATATAGTGCTGGAAAATGACCCCCCCAGACTAGAAGGCATTCAAGAAACAACTGGGGAAGAGTTGCCTCCTCAAAGTGGAGTTAACCTTAATGATGGGAATGGAGTAAAGCTCCTGGTACATCCTTTTGCTGATGTGGCACAACTCAAAATGAGAAGAAACACAATGTCCACAACATTGGGCTCAAACATAAAATGACCATGTGAATGGTACTGTGTTGAGTAGTGTTTTGTTCTGTTGTACACAGGGTCACTATGAGTCAGATCTGACTCAAAGGTACCCAACAAAAATAACATATCTATATAAGAACTGTACACAAGGGCTGGGGATGTAACTCAGTGGTAGAATGCCTGCCTACCATTCTTAAGGCCCTAGGTTTGATCCACAGCACCACAGTAAAAGATAAAAAGGAAAGAAAGAAAGAAAAAAATGTCTTGTTGAGTACCATTGTGCATGCACATAATCACAGTGACTTGGGAGACTGAGGCAGGAAGATTGCAAGTTCAAGGCCAAAGGAGCAACTTAGCAATACTGTCTCAAAATAAAAAATAAAAGGGGGGCTGAGGAGGTGGTCCAGTGGTAGAGCACTTGCCTAACATGCACAAGGTCCTGAGTTTAATTCTCGGTACTGCCACAAAAAAGAAGAAGAAGAAGAAGAAGAAGAAGAAGAAGAAGAAGAAGAAGAAGAAGAAGAAGAAGAAGAAGAAGAAGAAGAAGAGGAAGAAGAAGAAGAAGAATTGTACACAAATAGTAGCCAATTCAGATTCGTAACAGCCAAAACTCACTCATCAATTACTGAAGGAATAAACAAATCATGATATACCCATATGATGAAACAGTACTCAACACTAAAAAGAAATGAATGATTGCAAATGATTGATATGTGGAACATCAATGGTAGAGTTGTTCCTATGGCCTAGCACTGTATATTGTTTCATTTAAATCTTGCCATATAAAGTAAAGACTATTGTTCTTCTCTTCTTAGAGTTGAGAAAATTAAAACTTGGAGAAGGTAAACTATTATCTGGGGTCACCCTGCTGGTGAGTGGCAGAGGCAGGAGACAGACCAAGTCATCTGGGGCAGAGTCCTCACACACACTGTGTTCTATGGAGAACAGGGGGTGCTTTGGGCTCCTTGGACATACAAGCTCCCTGAAGTGAGGTGTACCATGCAGAATATGACCTCCAAACACAAGAAGGGGTTCAGAGGTGGAGCACATAGAGCAACTTGGAAGGAGGAAGAAATATTTTCTTTTTCTCGTGCAATGGCTGAGGTGACTCACCCTTTCTGGTCTCTCAGCTCCAAATCCTCAGGTCTTAATCCTGAATGTGTCAGACTTGGACCCAATGGAGTGCTCCCCAGAGAGGCTGCCCTTCTGTCTCAAGGCTCAGGTCTGTACAAGCAGCCGCTCCACCTGGGCACCTATTAGGGACGCAAGCAGCAATTTGATGTCCTTTTACTGTTTACTTCTGCTTTAATTACAGGGTGGGGGAGAGAGCTGCTAAGCTTTGCCAAAAACTTGGGTGAATTTTTTTATATAGTCTTTCTTTGTAATTGTTCAACTCTGTTGGGAAAGGCAATGGGAGTGCTTTTGGAACTGAGCTCTGTGCAGAGTTGCCAGGGTTTGGAGATCTCTGCAAAGGTCATTGTTTTTTGTAAAGGTCATTGTCTTTTCATGAAAACCCCAGCAAAGCATGCCAGAGCAGGAAAGCCACCAGCTTGCCAAATGTCACCTGCTCTTCCTGCCCTCGGAAGGATGTGGAATGATCTCTGGAGTAAAGACATCAGATCGGGTTTGTTCCTTTCTTGCTCTTAAATCAGCTGCAAAATGCACGAACAAAGTGCACACAGGACGATTCTCAGAGCCCTGTGCAGCCGCCTCGTTAAGCGCCAGCAGCTGCTGGGTGTTGCACAGAGCAAGATAAGCAATATGACATTTGTAGCCTTTCACATCCTGAGTGCAGATCACTGCACTGTCCACGGAATTTCTGAGGCTTCCAGCCCTGGAGAATACCCTGCAAGCAAAAATACAGAGAAAGGGTGCTCTGGGTAGAGGTCCTGGGTAGGGTGGGGGGATACAGCCGGAGTGGCAGGCAGAATCAAGCAACCAAGTCACGAGTCACTAGCTCTTTGGAAAAGTGGCTCTGCTGACAGGAGAATTAGGGCAGGGTGATTTTGGCAAGCCCCGTGTTGTGTTAGCTGTGCAAACTTTCTTTCCTCTTTGCAGCCTCTTCAGAATGGGTGGGAGCTCCTTTTCACATTTCACAGGGGTGCTGGTTCCGGGCAGATGTTTTGCTCTGTGGAGCCCACCCACTCCTCATGCAGCTCTGAGCCTGGATCCTGTGAGATTTCAGCATGCAGCTTTCTGGCCATGGGCAATGTTTTTGCCTTTTCCCTTTCCTTACAGTTTTCTCACATTACTAGAAGTGACTCTTGCCCTTATCTCTACACTATGTTTTAAGTAAAAATACAAGGGACAAGAGAGAGGATCCTATGTGTCACCAGAGGCAGGTAGCATCTGACAGGAAGCTGCCACCAAACCACTTGAGTATGTCCTGACTGGAGGTACTTTCCTCTCCAGGGGTGCCTCTGACCTCTCTATGGGAAGATACAAACTTCAGACCCATAAATAATGAAAATTATTTTTATTACTTCCCTTCCATCTTCCTGCCTATCCCAAGAACCCCTAAGTCTTTGTTCCTCCTGCACCCTGCCTCAGTCTCTCATCATCAACAAATGTAAACACAGCTCTCAATAGGAGACCTGCATCGAAAAGATAGGTTCCTCCCAAAAGAGTCCACATGGACCACATATAAACCCTAGGAGTATTCTTGCTATAACCTGTTAAAAGGGCCAAGGCAGCCACTGCATACAACTGTGGTCCGCTGTACATGAGCAGTGCAAAGGATGCTCATCGCAAACAAACAAACAAAAAAGAACTCACCACAGAAAATAGCCCTAAAGAAACTGTATGTGTAGATGAATAAATACATGAAAATTTCCACTCAAAACAGGTTTAAATACTGAGGATGCCAGAAATGCACAACATTTTAAAGGTGTTATCTATGCATTACTTTTCAAAATTGAATTGAATTACAGTAGCAATATATAGGATGATGTTCTCTCAAAAGATGGCATTAAATCAAATGAATGCTAGCACTACCACGCATTTTTAAACAGCAAAATGAAAAGTTTTTGTCCCAAGATGTGTATACATTTTTGGCACCATCTGTGTGTGTGTGTGTGTGTGTGTGTGTGTGTGTATGTGTGTGTGTTGTTAGGTGCCATTGAGTCATGTCTAACTCATAGTGACCCTCACAGAGTTGTCAATGAGTGATTGTTTTGGGATTATTCTGGGAGTGGATCGGTGTGTGTGTGTGTGTGTGTGTGTGTGTGTGTGTGTGTGTGTATTCTTTCTCCCATCCCATGTATTCATTCATTTGTTCAACTTATACCCATTTTGTGCTTGCTATCTAACAAGCACAATTCTAGGTAATGAAGATTTATGGGGAAGGAACTACATTCCCTCTGGAGCTGACATTTTGGTAGAGAAAAACAAAACAAAACAAAAGATAAGCACATAAATGATCTCAGGTTACAATATGTAGAAAAAGTAGGCAGGGGGATAGAAAGAGATGGGGATTAGGGACAACATTTCAGATAGGCAGGTAGAGAAATCCTCACTGAGAGGGCGGTAGCTGAGCAGAGAGCTGAAGGGAGCAAGGCATGAACCACAAATCCATTTAGGGAGCCATGCACTGTAGCGTGGGTGCGTAATCCCAGCAATTTGGAAGGCTAAGGCAAGAGGATAGCGAGTCTGAAGGCAGATGATGCCTGTACAGTTTAGCAAGACTGTCTCGAAAATAAATAATGAAAGAGGGGCAGAGGATGAGGCTCAGTGGTGGAGCGCTTGCTTAGCATTGAGGAGGCCCTGAGTTCAACCCGTGGTACAAAAAGAAAGAGAGAGATTAATTAATTGAGATTGAGGAAAGAACATTCCAGGCAGAGAAAAAGACAAGTGCAAATGTATGTCATGAGGTGGGGCATGCCTGGTAAATAAAGGAGCAACAAGGTTGTCAGCATGCCTGCAGTAGGGGCAAGGAGCAAGGCATGTAAGGAGGACGTTGTTGTTGTTGTTGTTGTTAGGTGCCATGGAGTCCATGTCCGACTCATAGCAACCCTATGTCCAACAGGCTAAACAGTATTGCTACTGCTTCTCTGCTAGTCATAGGGTTTTCAGTGGCTGAAGGAGGACATAGAGGAGGGAAATCCAATGGCGCAAGCTCAGAATGAGGCTGATATTCTGATGAGCTCTAGAGGCACTGTCTGATTCTTGGTACAGAAGGATCACGCTGGCTGCTGGGTGAGAAGAAGCTGAGCACTCAGGCACAGAGGCAGAGAGCCCAGTTGGGAGGCAGTGACAGTGACCCAGAGCAGAGGTGATAATGCGGAGACAAGGTTGCAACAGTGGAGAGGAGTTTCTGGACCCATGGAGGAAAGGGAGCTACAGCACTTGCTGGTGGGCTGTGTTCACTGGATGTCTTGGTCCTGAAACTGCTGGTGAAAAAGTGGATTTGATGGTCCTTTAGGGAAGTAAATGCATCAGAAAGGGAGGCCTCTTGAGTTCTGCCTCTTAGGCAAGAGGCCAAGGCCCCATCTATTGAGCACTTACTATGTGGCTGATACTACCTTAGGTATTTCACAGAAAGCTCTTCCTCATAAATCTCTGTGGCAGATTTGACTCTTTTCATTTCTGGATGAGGAAACTAGAATCGGTTCCTGCCAGGCCCCTAAGCTCCATGCCTAGGGACATCTCAGGTGTATGCCTAGCAGAATGGCTCACAAAAGTGGGCCCTAAGGTGCAGAACCCAGACACCCTCCCTGGCAGCCCCCACTTCTCATCAGAGCTGCAAGTCCCAAGTCTGGGCCAGTGATGAGCTTCCTCAAAAGTATCCAGGATGTCCCTACCAGAGGCAGGAAAGCTGAGTGGGGACACAGGAGATCCTGGTGACCCCTTCGGGCTGGGATCAGCTTTCCTGTGCAGACAGGAACAGAGCTGCCTGGGCACTGTGGCAGCCCCTGTGCTTGAAGCCCCTTGGGTGCAGAGTTCCCACACGTCAGTGTCCACACACTGAAACTTCCAGCCAGCATCCTGGGAGGAGCCCGAGGTCGCCAACTCTGGCTGGCCGTAACTGTTGGGAGGAAATGGGCCTGCACTCAGCTCTTGTGCACCTGCACTGGGCGTTGTCTATTTCTCCTCTGGTTGCCAGAGCAACAGAAACAACAGTGACTCCAGAAAGCCCCTTAACACCACAGCCCAGACTGACCCTGACCAATGGCAGCCAGCCCCTTCCCTTTTCTCCTGCCCCATGAAAGCATCTTGCCTGAAACCAAGAATTTAGCCACCCTCTTGCTGGGCCAGATGGGATCCTCAGAGGCTGGCCAGCTGAGCTCTTCTTGGCACGCTTGGGTTCTGACCCCAGTACCCAGGGACAGGGTGGGGTGCCTGCATCCAGGCTCAGCACACAGTGCCCTCTGGGGAGTGCTCCAGGACATTCTAGAAGCTTCTTTATTTCAAATGATGGAGGTGGGTAGTTTCCCAAGATGTGGCCATGGCAGCTGACCCCAGGCTGTACCCAAACACCCATTGGTCTGGCTACTACCCTTATTAACAAATTTCATCTCCTGAAAGGCACATGGTTAGAGATCCAGCCCATTTCCACAAGATTAGTGTCTTCATTCCATGTGAGGAAGGCTACACTTTGAAAGGACAAGTGATTATGGCAATTTATGACAACTGATTGCTATGAACATGACTGAGATATGGACAACTTGCCCTGCCCTTAACTCTGAAATAGACCCAGGGGCCAGGGATTATCTTGCTCTGAAGGAGGCAAACATCCTGCCCCACCTGAAACCATAGTGTTCAAGGGGGGTTGGCTGGCTGGCGTCTCATCTCTTCTTCAGGCAGCTGTTCAAGCTGCAACACAAGGATCTCAAGCCTTGAGCTGGGCAGTGGGCTGCCACGGTCCTTCCCCTCATTCCATTAGGATCCACCCTGGGAATAATCCTTGCAGGGGCGGGAGGAGGGTGCTTCTTTTCTATTTTCTTTAGTTCTCGCCACAATCCCATGAGTTAGATATAGCACTGTCCACATTGACAAATAAGAAAATCAAAGTTCAGAGAGGTTAAGTGGCTTGCCTGAGATCACATGGCAAAGCAAGTAGTAGGACTAGAATTTGAATACAGTTGTTCTGTCCCACATTATACTGCTGTGGGTTATTTAAGGACTTACACAAGGGGCTCCATTCCTTGATCATCCCATACCATACATGAAATTAGAGGTACATTAGTTTACTAGGACCATCATAACAAAGTACCATAACCAGCGTAACTAATGACAGAAATCTATTTTCTCATCATTCTAAAGGAGGGGAATCCAATGGCACAGGCTCAGAATGAGGCCGACATTCTGGTGAGCTCTGAGTAGAGGAGAGGCACTGTCTGATTCTTGGTACGGAAGGATCACGCTGGCTGCTGGGGTGGGAAGAAGCCAAGCACTTGGCCACAGAGGTAGAGAGCCCAGTTGGGAGGCAGTGACAGTGACACAGGGCAGAGGTGATAATGCTGAGACAAAGTAGTAACAGTGGAGGTAGCAGGAGAGGAGCTGATCATCCAGATCAAAGAGTAGGCAGGATTGGTTTCTTCTGAGGCCCTCCTCTTGGCTCCTATGATCTTCCCTCTGCTCATGTCTACATCTTAATCTCTTCTTAGAAAGATACAAGTCACATTGGGATAGGGTCCAATCTAGAGTCCTCATTTAATGTTAATCACCCCTTTAAAGGTCCTATTCCTAAGTACAGTCACATTCTGAGGTGCAGGAGTTTAGGACTCCTACGTAGAAATTTTGAGAAAGAGATTAAATTCAGTGCATAACAGGTTCCAAGCCCTCTCTTTCCAATTCTTGTTTTAGCTGCTTTGTATTGTTACATATAATAACAATATTATAAGTATGAAACAAATGTAATAGGTACTCAACAGGTGGTAAGAGAAGTCTTTTACTAAAAATTGACTTTTAGTTGCCATGTTTTTGCACATTTTTTAAAGAAAGCCCCTGCAATGTACAAACACGGTGGTCATTCCAATGCCCTGTAATACATGGCTCCTCTACCTATCAATTGAGACATAGACCTAAGTAATGACTGTACAAAGCGGTTGTGCTCTGTGCCCCAAAACAGGTGACCTGCAGGGTATCAGGAGGTGCAAGAGGTGAGACTCACTTCTGTTTGGCATGATCGAGGAAGACTTTTTCTGGAGAGTGACTTCATATCTGGGCTTTAATAGATGGATTTTAATACACAGAGATTGAAGATTTGAGGGCTTTTTTAATCCATTTAAACCTTACATTTGGATTTTTATACCCTCCCTCCATATTTTATATAGAAGTATGAATAACATTTCTAATATTTTCTATTACATTTCCCTTGATAAGGACCCTCTCCAAAGGGACCAGGAGAAGAAAGGGACAGTGTCCAAAGAAATAGAATCCAGTAGCCTGGTTTAGCAGGTACCATAAAGTCTGTAGGGCTGGGATTTAGCTCAGTGGGTAGAGTGCTGCGCTGCAGTCTCTGAGGTCCTGAGTTCAACTCCCAGCACCGCAAAAATGGGAGAAGGGCCTGGCAATCCACTCCCAAGGTAATCCTGAAGCACTCAGTCATTGAAAACCCTATGAGGGCCACTATGAGTCGGATACCGACTTGACGGCACCTAACAACAACAACAACAACAATAAAGTCTGTGCAAAACTGAATGATGGAGCCGGGTGTGGTGGTGCACACCTGTATCCCCATGACTCAGGGGGTAGAGGCAGGAAGATCGCAAGCTCGAGACCAGAGGCAGTCTGTGTAATTTAGCAAAACCCTGTCTCAAAAAGTAAAAAAAAAAAAAAAAAAAAGGCCTGGGGGTGCAGCTCAGTAGTACAGCACTTGCAAAGCATGTAGGTGCGAGGCCCTGGGTTCAACCCCCAGTACTGCCAAAAAGAAAAGAATGACAGGCATCCACGCATGGTGAGCCACACTCCCTCCCTGGAGGCCCACATGTCTGCAACCCCTGGGAAAAAGCTTGGCACTGTTCTTGGGGACTGTGGTCAGCCTGCTTCTCATTCTCCATTCAGAAATCACTTCCCAAGATAGGACAAGACAGGCTTTTGGTAGACAGATGATTCCATGACTACTTCCCCCTAAGAACAATTGGTTATCCTTTTCTCTCTTCTTTTCTTTTCTTTTTCTCTTGGTTTCATTTTTTTCTTTTTCTTTTTTCATTTTCTGTGAGGATTTTGGAAACCTGAGCCCTTTCCTTTCATTATTCACCTGCAGATGACCATTGACACCACAAAATTAGCTTGCTACACTGAGAGGGATTCTCAGGATAGAAACCAAGCACAGGTGCGTGTTTCTGTACTCGGTCCTCCCAACTAGGATAGCCCTTCTCCCTCCCTCCCTCCCATCCCCACCTCCAGTTACTTCCTGCCCAGCCCTAGAACCTCAGCTCAAAGGGCACCCCTTCAAGGAAACCATTCTCCTCCACACACTCATGTCTTGGCAGGTTTCTCTACCATACACTCTCACTGTATTGCTCCTGCACAGTTAGTAGTTACATGTCAACTCATAGCTCATACAGCAGATCTTAACCTCCACAAAGGCAAGTGTCATCTAGGATTCTGACTGTGTCTGACATGTGAAGGTGCTCCACACAGAACTGCAGATGAGACCATTGAGAAGCAGCCTGATATATAAGTGGAGTCAGACCTTGACTGGAATTCCAGTTCCAATGCTTACTATTTGGACAACTGATTATATTCCCTCTCTTTCATTTTCCCCTACTGTAAAGCAAGGATAATAATGCAGTCATGTGTTGCTTAATAATTGGGGCGTGTTCTGAGACATGCATCACTACATGATTTTATCATTGTGCAAATATCATAGAGTGTATTTATACAAACCTAGTGGTATTACTTACCACACACCTCGGCTACACAGTATTGTTGTTGTTGTTAGGTGCCGTCGAGTCAGTATCCGACTCATAGTGACCCTCACAGGGTTTTCAATGGCTGACTGTTTCGGGATTGCCTTGGGAATGGATTGCCAGGCCCTTCTCCCATTTTTGCGGTGCTGGGAATTGAACTCGGGACCTCAGAGACTGCAGTGCAGCGCTCTACCAACTGAGCTAAATCCCAGCCTATACACAATATAGTCAATGTTATATATCCAGTCTATCATTCATGGAAATATTGTACAGCACATTATTATATTTACCTCATAAGATAATTATAAGAAGCATATGGATAAAAGCATGTAGCTGGTGCTGAGTGCTCACTTAGTAATATTCATTTCTTTACTTCCCTGTCACCTGAACTGACTCCCCATGGTCCTTGCATGCCTTTGACCTTGATCTTCAGGCCACCCCAATCATCTTTTATAATCCCAAAGTGCACCCTAGAATTTCACTTCAAGATTGGAAATGTTACCTGGGGCTCTCTGAAGCAGAGCCAAAATGTTCCATTCATCCTCTATGTCTGTCAGGTTCTAAGCTATAAGGAACAGAAATCCCCTCATTCATTTAAGAAGAAAAGGAAGTTAAGAAAACCAATAGGGTAGCTCAGAGGTCCTAAGACAATGCAGAATCAGGATCAGCAGCCTCACTAAGAACAATGACAATTGATTACTATCCCCTGGAATTTGCACAGCTCCTATTTCTTTAGTTTCTTCTCACCCTGTCCTTGGCACTCTCACGGGCCAAGCCCTCTAACTTACTGCTTCCCTCTATCCTAGTCCCATATCCCTGTTGATCTCAGACATTTCCATCCTCTTAATTCTTTCCCTGTTGATTTGTATCATTCCTCTTCCTGCAAAGTCACATACCTGGCACTCTATGTGCATATAACCCTACAGTCAATCCATCCTTCCACTCAACTTTTTTTTTTTTTTTTGGTAAGGCTCAATTTACAGGATTTTTTTGTAAGGCTCAATATACAGGATTACTCTGATCCTGTATAGAATGGGGGCAATTTCACATTTACACACATTTATACTTTAGGAAGGGAGTTCCTTCTCTCACATGGTCTCCTATGTCAAGTCTGAAACAGCCAGTCTCAGTGAACATTATGCTTTTGATGGTCATCAAAAAATGTATCCTTCTGTCAAATGAATTTGAGAAAAGTTCCCCTAGGAGACCCACAATGAAAATTAGCCAATTAAAGGATTTCATGAATCATAAATAAACCTATTAAATATTCAACCCAACATTTCCAAAGGTTGACTATAAGCCATCCCCATAATTTTGTTGTTCTCACAACACCTTTTTGCACCCAAAATATGCTACAAGAGAGGTTCCTAGAAATAATCTACTCCAAAGATTTTTCATACTCCCTTCTCCTATCTGCTCTACTTCCCTAAATAAAGCTATCCCAAAGTGAGTGAATCTCCATGTGTCCTGGAGAATGGGAAGCAAGGAGGATGTGGAGAAGTATAATACTGAAAATCCTCATGTCAACAGGGATGCAGCAGAGGGATACAGCTCCACAGGGTTGCCTAGCCTCAGGAGCTCCCCTAGTTGGGGCCTAAGCCAGCTCTTGGCTTCCTTGCAGAAAACTATCTCAGGATGAGTCAGAGAGAATGAAAGAAAGTTATAGAGCTTAGTAAGTACACATTTTAGAATACATGTGTGCCCTGACAGAGAGAGAGAGGCATCCAAGATGTGGACATGGACTTAACAAGAGGGAAAAGCAGCAGGAGCAATGTGTGGGCACGTGTTCCTTCTAGGGCATGCCCTGTGTGATGTCAGCCCTGGGTGCCCGGCTCTGGGCGCCTAGTATGACGTGAGCCTCAAGCTCCACCTAGAAGGTCCCTGTCATGGGTTAGGGAGGTGCCAATAAGTTCAACAGAAGAAGTTCCATTGTTTAGATTTTCCTATTGAAGGAACTTCTCTTTAGTATAATGAGATTATAAGGCTGTTTAGGAGGTACATTGTATAGGTGTAAGAGTTGCAAGGGAGTTGCCTAGGCATGTCTCAAAGCAGCACAGAACTACAAAGGGGAAAGTGAAATGTAAAGGTTACATACATTTTGCCCCCAAGCATGGCTTATTGCTATTTTCACATTTTCATTATTTAACATGTCTCCCCAAAATAACATCTCTATGCTGGCACGGTTCACAGCAGTTTTCTTGGTAATTGTGTCAAAGTTCCTGATTCTCAGCTGGTAGGACTCAAAATAGATCCTGGGGTGAAAGCTCTTTCTCTTTGCATGGCCCTCAAATTTCCTGTCTTTCTATCCTTCCAAACTCACTGTTCAAAGAGTAGGCCATGGACCCGCAGCACCACCATCACCTGGGAGTCTGGGAAATGTAGAATCTCAGGCTCCAGTCCACACCTATGAAACCAGAATGTACATTTTAAGCTGCACTAGCATAGATAAGGGCTGGGATTTGGCTCAGTTGGTAGAGCACTGCGCTGCAGTCTCTGAGGTCCCGAGTTCAATTCCCAGCACCGCAAAAATGGGACTAGGGCCTGGCAATCCACCCCCAAGGCAATCCCGAAACAGTCAGCCATTGAAAACCCTGTGAGGGTCGCTATGAGTCGGATACCAATTCGACGGCACCTAACAACAACAACAAGCATAGATAACTCCTCCATCTACACATTCCAGTTCCTCATGAGAATATTTATGGAGTTCAGCTCAGGCCCAAATTCCCTTAAGTAGATTTGGTTCCTCCCTTTAGTATTTTACAGAGCTCAGCATTCTTTTACAGGGTGGGCCTATACCCTTTGGAATTCTAGTCCTTCAAGGAAACCTTGGCAATTTGTGGTTTGGCCACAAAGAAGCTGAGCTGACTTCTATGATCTTTTCTAAAACATCCTGTGGGAATCTTCTGGTCTCTGGCACTGAGTGATGTTCTAGAAACACAATCATTGGCTCCTTGCACACCTGGGAGGTACTGTTATAACTGTTATAACTAACTGCAGACCAGGTAGCATTTAGAAACCCAATTCTGCACAGAGTACAAGAGGAATTCAGAATGGGTGCTTCATTAGCTTCCTGCCAAAGCTGAATCTCTCCACCACCAGCATGTGTGTTCACCAAATGTGGTGGGTTTTAAAACAATGCAAGCTACAACCAAACACAAGTTTGGTGTCTGGATCTCACCCTGCTTGCCACCCAGTTACCTGCCTTAGGGCATAAAAGGTCTTTCTAGTTCCCAAAATGCCCTTCTTTTCAGGGTAGGATTTCAAAGGATTTGGAAGCATACAGACCCCAGTTCAAATGCTGACTCTGCTAACTTACCAGTTCAGCAAAGCCAACCATTTTGCTGCTCCTCTTTGTTGTGGGTTCCTTCCAATAAAATGAAGCTATGAGGACCACCTACATGGAGCTATTGTAACAAAGACTCCGTAGGCGGGGTGTGAGGAATATGGGCACAGTGCATCCCTGGGGTCTGGAGCTCCACCCATGTGAGACACTCACAAACCCAATTCCCAAGGCCACTCACACAGTGGCAGCTCGGCACTTGCCTCCTTTAGGCCTCTAGGCTGAGGACACCACCATCCAGCCCTGTAGGCTATGGAAATGGCAGCCTGCCTCTTCCCTCTCTCCATCCACCAAGGCCACTCTTCCTCTACATCCTAATATACCAGAGCTCATAACACCCAGAGGCTGCCTGGAGGTGAAGCAAAGCTTTCTCCACCTTGCTGGCAGCCCTGAAGGACCTCTCCTCACCTGTGCCAGGCTTGAGGACAGAGGCAAAGGAAGAGAGCTCAGGAAGAATTGGGAGGGGTAGGGTTGGGGACTCCTTCCTCCACAGACGTGCAACCTGAGGTCCATTCCTTCTGTTTCTGAGAAACTAGGATGTATACTTTCCTCATAAGCCATGGGAGCAAGAGAAATAAAAGAAACTGTTCTCGTCTATTTTAATTTGGAGCTGGTTAGACATTGATTGTACTTGCATCTGGATCAGTAAGCAACTTCATTGTGAATGGAGAAAAGATTGAAGTTATCCAAGATTTTGATTTACTTGGTTCAACAATCAACACCCATGGAAGGAGCAGCCAAGAAATCAAAAGACGAATTGCTCCGGGAAAAGCTGTTGCAAAACACCTCTTTAAAGTGTTGAAAAGTAAAGACGTCACACTGTGAAGACAAAGGCGCGCCTGATTCAAACTGTGCTATTTTCAGTGGAATCATATGTGTGTGAAAGTTGGAGGGTGAAAAAGAGACAGGAGAAGAATTGATGCTTTTGAATGATGGTGCTGGAGATGAATACTGACTATAGCATGGACTGCCAAAAGAACCAACAGATCTGTCCCAGAAGAATTGCAACCAGAGCGCTCCTTGAAAGCAAGAATGGCTAGACTGTGTGTGCTGTATTCAGGAGGGACCAATCCCTGGAGAAGGACATCATATTTAGGATAGTGGCAGGTCAACAAAAAACAATGAAGACCCTCAACTAGATGGATTGACACAGTAGCTGCAACAAGGGCTTAAGCATAAAAAAGATTGTGTGCCTGGCATGGCATCAGGTAAGGGTTTGTTATGTTGTACATAGGGTCACTATGAGTCAGACCCAGCTCAATGGTACTTATCAACAACAACAACATCCCCATACATGGATATGGACTCAGAGTTTGGGAGGGGGGAATATAATGATTTAAATATAAAATGTCCCCCACAGGCTAATATTTTGAAGGTTTAGTCCCCAGGTGGTAGAGCTATTTTGGGAAGTTTTAGGAACTTTAGGAGGTGGGACCTAGCTGGAGGAAGTAGACCACGGGGGTAGGGAGCAGGTCTCTGAGAGTATACCATCCCTGGATCCTTCCTGTTGCACCCTCTGCTTTCTGGCCTGATGTGACCTACATGCCTCTGCCATGCCTTCTCTACCACAATGGACTGAACCCTCTGAAACCATGAACCAAAATAATTTTTTCCTCTCTCAAGTTGTTTCGTCAGGTAATTTTGTCACAGAGATAGAAAAGTAACCAATACAGGAATGAAAAAGACAATAAACTAATACAGGGACAAGAAAGATAATTACTGTGTGTAACTTACCCATCTCTCAAATGGAATAGTCAGAAATATAACCACTGGATAACCAAAGTCCAAGTGATTAAAAAACCAGTTGGTGATTACTCCAGACCTAGTTTTGTGGGCTCATTGATGGTCCTAAGAGAACATTATTATTAATCATCTCAGCTATCAGTGTTTCCCACAGAACTCGTTGTGCAGACTGGCCCTCACATTCGTGATACTCACAGAGTGAAGCCTAGATGATTGGTGCTAACAAATGGCAAGTCACATTGTTTAAATGCACTGACTCACAAAATGTATAATAAGGCCTTTTTCTAAAATATGCTTTGCTCACAATTGTATTTCAGATAGTCAACAAAATGATTTTTAAAACTCTGCAACAGTCTCCAGTTTTCTAAAGTATTTGAAGGAAGAGCAATTTCAACATCCGGGTCTGAGGATGGGCGACTAAAGGGTTCAATGTTAACCCCACATTCTCATCTTTACCTGTACAGGGCACCTGCTCATAGCTGCATCTTGTAAAGATACCCAAAGTGTGGCCCTTGGACGAGAAAGGTTACCATCACTTGGAGCTTTAGGAATGCAGAGTCACATGCCCCATCCCAGACCCACAGAATCAGAACATGCATTTTAACAAGACCTGCAGAGGATCTATGTACTGATTACAGGTTGAGCAGGACTGTTTTAGAACACCAGAAACCAAAGGGGTTATTGCACCAGGTTATTCTCCAGGGGTGCAGGACAGGCAGGTTCATTTTGTCACATCCAGGAAATAACTAGAAAGGGACAATACCCATTGGTGACTTTACTCACTAAGACAAGAGAAAAGCAGTTTTGTTCAGAGACCTCTGAAATATTCCTACTCAGATAAATTAATGGCCCCAACTCAGTGGCGGCCTTTTGAAGCAGGAACAAAGAGTTTTCATGCAATGTACTCACAGAGCCACCTGACCCCTGCAGAAAGCCTACTATTGTGTTCTGGAGCTGATGAAGTCTGCTAGGTGGTAAGTTTGTCTTGGTCTTGTTCTCATTCTGTGGCCATGCTCATTAACCTTCACCCAGCACCCACATGATAGCAGGGGTGTGCTCGAAAGTGCAATGATAACAGATTGTGCAATGCTGGTGAAATGGAGACATGGACAAAGAACAGGGAAGAAGAGGGAGTGGGATTTCACAACTTCTCCAGGAATCATGACCAGCATGACGCATGGAGTTTCAGGCTTGAGGCAGGGATGGGGAAATGTACAGAGGGGTTAACAACAACAGCTGAAGTCTGGTTTTCATGAGATACATTCAAGTGCATTCTTAAGGCCCTTTGAATTTCTCAACATTTCTAATAACTTATGATTAACGTATTTGATGGAATGGTTTAAACTGGAGAGAAAAACTTCCACACCACAACATTTTTATCAGATTTTTTAAATGCACCCAAAGTCTCTGTGCAATGCATAAATATAGGCATGTTTATTTACACAGTGAAAGTGAACCAGCTCAGTCTGTGCCACCAACAGGCTGGCTTGGCCTATACTTCTTTACTCCCATTTTTCCCTGCCTCTCAGAGAACAATGAAAAAACTCACAATGTTAAACCAAATGAGCATCCTTTTGCCTCTAAATCCTATAGTGAAGAGGGCAGGAAAGCATCCTAAAAGTTGGAAAAAGACACAAACATTCTCTATTAGAAAAACAGAGGTACTTTCTTTTCAAGAAGTCCATTTCCCTGGGGGAAAGCACTTTATGGCACAAGATTGCAAATCAGTGACACTGATCTGAATTTTATCTCCCATATTTGCTCATATATCTTCCACTCCAAAACCCAGTCTCAAAAATTCCAGAAGAAAATCTGATTCTTTCTTACTTCCTCCTTCATCCCCCCAGGAAGAGAAAACAGGCTACCACGGCAGCAATCTTGCAGGACTCCTGACTTGGATAAGAGTATGCATGACATTTGTACAGCCCTTCCCCTTTATTTATAAACCTCCTTAATGCCCATCATCTCAAGTTTCTGAAGAGGTATGAATTGTGCTTAATTAAAGCCTGAGTGATGGAAGTGGACAGAAAGTTATTTTGAGGCTGTTCGCACATCCTCAGCCCCTCTTATCAAGCTTTCAGGGCTCTATTCTCAAAGGTTAGGGAGTGGTAGGAGGCAATTACATCTCTTCTCTAGCAGCTGCCAGAGATTACTGCCATCAGAGTAATTATCACCAAATAATTGTCCCCTTTCTTCCCTGCTGATGGGGCAGAATGGGAGCAGAGACTCAACTAAAATAGATTTTGCACTTGCTGAACACTAGTTGGAGGGCTCAGGTCAATGAGCATCCATGGAAGCATTTTAGAATCATGTCTGTTGACCTTAGAAAAACATTAAAATTTGTCTGATAAAAAAGACAAAATCATGAAATCCCACCCACTTGAGGATGTGTGCATTTCTTGAGGTTGAGCAACTGTCATTGGAATAAGTGCTTATTTAGCCTAAAATAAATTGTCCTCTGCTGAGGATGATTTCAGAAGAGGACGGTAAGATGAGTATTTCCAGAGGCCTGAACTTGGAGGCAAGTACCTGTCTTGTCTCTGCAATGGTAGTTGTGAAAGCCAGTGCTAATAACACTTGTCTTTTCCCTCTTTATGACTTTGCAGGGAGTTTATTAAAATGGTCTGTGTGGCTTGTCTCTGGAGCACTCACAAAGTCCAAACTTTTCAAGGGACTTCCAAAGTTGTCATGATACCAAAGTTAAGTGATAATGTGAGTGAAGAGCCTCACAAATTCAATAGCATCATCTTTCAAGCTACCATTTACTCAGGAATGTCCTAGACTCTGGGTGATGAATATTCAATACTAACAAGTATTTATGAGCAATTTCAATGCAGGGTCATGGGCAAGAACAAAGTAGAATGGTTGCCCTTGGGTTTAAAGTCTGGTAATGTAAAGGTAGGAAGGTGACTGTGTCTCTGTTCTCTCACGTGGAGGAGGCTTTGATTTCAACTAACAAACCTACATTATTGTCTAATAGGTACCACATACTGTGCTAGAGGATGTGGGGTCATGGGTTGGCAAGATCCCAGAGTAACCAAGACAAACTCAGCTCTTGGCTGAGTTCACAGTGAAACTCCTCTCTTCTGAAGGAGGCCGAATGGTAAAGAAACTTCTGAATTTAGAAGAGGTGAGAGATTGGGATTTGGCTTCACTGCTTGCTAGCTATCAATGTTGGGCAGGTCATTCACCTCTCCATGCCTCAGTTTCTCCCTTTATAAATTGAAGATAAGGATACTATTGCCACCTACCTCACAAGATCGTTGTGAAGACCAAATGAAATTGTATATGCAAAATGTCCTTATAAATTGCAATGCTCTGTGTAAATGTAAGCATTAGTATAATGATGGGTCATAATGAAAGAGCTGCTAAATTTCTAAAAACAATGCCACCTGCTACATAAACAATAACTCTACACAGCATGTCCCATCTTCTAAATCCCCTAAAAATTAGCCCATGAGAAAACCAAGTTGGCTTTCCTTCAAAGGCAAGAGTGTATTATAAACACCTATGTGGGACTGGCCTGCAGCCGAAGCCCGTGGCATCAGATCCTGTCAGATCTTGGAAGCTAAGCAGGGTCGGGCCTCGTTAGTACTTGGATGGGAGACCGCCTGGGAACTCCAGGTGCTGTAGGCTTGGGAGACGGACCTGGCAACCCACTCCCAAAAATCAGTCTGCCATTGAAAATCCTATGAACAGCAGAGAAGCACTGACCAATAGTGTTTTGCCTGTTGTACACAGGATCACTATGAGTCCGATACCAACTCAACAGCACCTAACAACAACAACAACATGTGGGACTGGTAGCAAGAGTCCAGGAGGTGCTCAATAAATGTTGACAAGTGGAGTTATTATAGGGTTCTGCCATAAGATGAGGGAAAAGGAAACCAAAGGGGCTACTCTGGTGGGGAAATTGGGCTTTGATCATACTTTTTTTTTAAACTTTTTTGAGACTGGGTCTCACAATGTCACCCAAGCTTGCCTTGAACTTGCTATCCTTCTGTCTCAGCCTCCTGAGCACTAAGGTTACAGGCGTACTCCACTGCACCCTACAAGAGCCATATATTTTAATGGTTATAAAGTAGTCAATGTGTCTTCTTATGTAATAGTGCCAGTGTCTTGATTTATTTTTGTTTTATGAAAACCTGGCTATTTTAAAAAGAAACTTCTTGGCAAATTACCAAGTTATCAAACTCAGGGGAAAGAATTTTCACTATTTGTCAAATCTGTGTACCAACAGTACTTCTGTTACATCACCTAATACAGAAGACTTTAAGGTCAATACCAGGAGTGGATCTGGTAACCAAATGCAGCCCATTCAGAAAGGGAAACCTATGTACGTAACAGGTGCCTTCAGTCTACCTGCTGGCCTCCTTCCTGTGCTTTATTACAGGCCCTGACTCTGGAAGACCATCACTCCCAGCCACTAAGAAGAAGGGTACCCCAAGACTTTGTGTGGACAGATAGGTAGGAGGGAGACTGCTTTTACCTGTTCTGTCCTGTTTCAGTTAAGATGCTTATTAAAATACTTGTGCACATATACACTCCCACATACACACTTTTACTAAGAATTTAGCCTAAAGCAACTAAAACTGGACAATTTCTAGATCCCTGGGGCTTAAGACCTGAGTCTAAGACTGCACTCCTAATGAAGGTGTTGACAGTGGAGGCTCAGATCCTCTCCTGCCCCTGCCTCTGAGATGCTGCGCAGGTGTGGCTGGACTCTCTCCCAGCAATGCAGGGATCTTTCCAGGCCTGGCCATCAGATCCTTCTTCCTCCCCCTCTACTGAAGATGCCTGTGACTACAGCTCTGGAAACCCTCTCTTCCACGAGAGGAGAAGAATCCTACTTCTCTCGTCTCAGCTGGTTTGCCTAACACATTGGCTGGTCTGGTCCCCACTGAGTTCCTTTCCCTGCTCTTCTTTACCCTAAGCCTTTCTCTAGGGCACCAGCTCCCTTACCTGGCCAGCAGGAGACTCTCTGCTGTCTTCAGAGAGGCCCCAGCCATAGACCGCTGCTTCCTTGCTCTTCCATCCCTCCAGCCCCTGTCCTTCAGAGACCACAGACGACAAAAAAGCCCTGTTACTGACCCATGTTCTCAGCCACGTGCAGCCATCTTCTCTAGTGCTTTTTAGTTTTTAAGGGCCTTTGGATTGCCCTGTGGCACTTCCTGAGAGGTAAGCATCAATATCACTCAGTCTAGGCTGTTGATCCCAGGGAAGCATAACCAGGAAGCATGGAGCGGGAATATGAGGAGAGCCAAAAATCAGCATTAAGAAGCTATGCGAAACTAGGGCTTCCTTCTGTAAGAAACCCTGTTAGAGGCTGTGTAACACATTCATCAGAATGAGGCGGGGTGCTGGGTTATTCACCCAGCCAGGCCTGTCCCTCCTTGGCCACTGGTTACTCCTCAGGCAATCACACCCCAGCCCTGTGGCCACACCAGCTCACTGCTAAGGCTAAGAATGTCCCTAGCTGAGGCAGGAGGTTGCCCATTTGTATAACAGCTTAGTCTACTGTTGACCCTGAGGTGACCAAGGGGACATGGGTGGAACATCAACAGCATCTGCTCTTGGACAGCTGTGGCTATCACTGAGTCCCCTTCTGTGTGTGACTTTCCAGAATTATATTTAATTTAGCCTATATGGAGTACCTATCACATACAATAGAGCAGATGAGACTCAGTCAAAGAACGAGCTCTTTCCCACACAGAACTTTGGATGTAATGTAAAAGGCATACAGAAATAAAGGTCACTGCAGAGGGAAGAATAGGAGAGGTGCGGTATTAGAGTCACGACTCACTGGCTGAGAGAACTAGAGGAAGATAAGATTAACTTTGACTGGAGGCAAAAGACTATCAGTGCAGTATTACAAAGCCAAAATATTTTCAACATATGCTAAATCGACAAACATCCAGTTCCCACCAAAAGCAATGGAAAAAAAAAAACATTTTTCCCCCACAGAGACCTAGAGCTAGAAAACAGCAAGAAAATGACAACCATCATATCTCAATCCACAAGGAAAATGAGTCACATATTTCAATATCACTCAGTCTAGGTACACCTATAATCAAGTTATAAGAGCATGATGCTTCTCCATATTTAACCATGTATATGTAGTCTGTTCCCACTTGTAGAAGTGAGTTATTCTCTTATTTTGTCAGGTCCCAAACTCAACAAGTGTGACCTTCTCCCATTAAACAGTGACAGGTGACCACTTTCCATGGTCCTGCCTTCGAAGGACAGCTTTCAAATGAGACCGAATGAGAGCTCAGCAGTTTCCCAAATCCAGGTGTGCAAAGTGGATGACTTCAGCATGAAAGACAAGGGCTGGGGAGAAGGGAGGAAGAGCAGAAGACAGATGGATGACTCAGCCCATGTTGATGGAAAGCCAGGGTTTTGTTGAAAAAATCTCAAGCTTTCATTTTGTGGTATCTGGAAGCTTAATTCTCAGCTTCTAATTAAATGTATACACTGTAATCACAATGATATTTCACAATTAGTTTCTTAGATCTGGAAGAGGTTCTATGAAGCAATTTGAGATGGGGAGCAAAGGGAGAGGCACAGAGAAGGGGCAGGGGCAGGGGTGAGTGAGCACCTTGGGGTTCAGGAAGCCGCCTGATGACTTAGGGCTGGGATTCTACACCCATGCTCCATCCTGGAGGACAGTACGTGGAGAAGAGTGGAAAAGGAGAGGAGGGTGGGGCCTTCTTGTTCCTTTGTCCAGGTCCTGCTTTTCCTGACTCTGCTCCAAATCAGAGACTTAGATATGCATCTGGAAATTTTGGAAGAGAGCAAGAAGGAGTCACCGCACCCCTCGGTCATCACTCAAGGTCATCAGTTGGCAACGCCTTCTCAGAAAGGAGTCCAGTGGGCAGTGGTGAGAGGACAGGGCTGTGTGGGTCTATGGAGCAATGGCTGCCTTAAACTGCCCACTCTTGCTATTACTCCCTCAGTTCTCAGTCAAGAACACTGCAGTGAGGGATACTTCCTGCCTTCTTTCCTTTGATCTCCTGCAGTGACTCAGTAGCATTACTGTGCCCAAATTGTCCAACCTCTCTACTGTCCAAGGGGAAATTTTGCCAGATCAGTCATATACTGGCACTGAGGCTCTGGGAAGGGTTTTATGTTTTCTGGAGGGGAGAAGCATTCAGAAACCAAATTCAAGAAGCAATATGGAGTCTTGAGCACTTCACATAAGGCTGCTCTATAACCAGCTCCCCAACATCACTTGACAACCATATAGAATAACTCCCAGTAGAGACAAGTTCTAGATCATTGGAGCTCAATCTTCAAAACAGGAAAGTTATAGATCACTGAAGTTTGAGATACAAGCCTGGCCTAGCTCCTTTTCAGTGCTCTCCAAACATTTTGGGATGTTGTTGTTGTTGTTAGGTCTGACTCATAGCGACCCTCACAGGGCTGTCAATGGCCGATTGTTCTGGGATTGCTTTGGGAATGGATTGCCATGTCCTTTTGTGTTTCTGGTGCTGGGGATTGAACCCAGGTCCTCAGAGAGTGTGGAGCAGCACTCTACCAACAGACCTAAATCTCAGCCCATGGTGGTGGGGTGAGAAGGAATAAAACAATAATATAGGTGATTTATTGAGGGTCTCTAGTATGCCAGCTGCTTCAAGGGTATTAACTCTATCACGACCATCCTAAAAGGCAAGTCTTGACATCCTCCACTTTGCAGACTGGCTCAAGGCTCAAGATCAGGGAACTTGGCCCAGATCACACAGTTATTGGTTTGGGGAACACTCTGAATTGAGCTCCAAATGACTGCAAAGCCTGTACTCTTTGTACTCTAACACCCCGTCTGTGCCATGGCTTGGAACAGATGCTGCTAAATGTTACAACCTTTGTGTCTGGGAAGCAGAGGTCTGAGATTGGGTGTCAGGCAGCCCCACCATGGATTTGGGGAAGTTAATCAGTCCCTCTGAGATTCAGTTTTCTCACTTGTAAAATAGGAAAGGAAGTATTACAACCTAACTCATAAGGTTATGAAAAGGATTAAATAAGATACTGTTTTAAAACAGTGCAGATTCTAACATGTAGTCATACTTGATATGTGTTTTGATTATTGTTTTACTTACACACATAGAATTGGATTAATTATAATCTAATCTTTGAGTTTGGGTGCATTCTTATTATTGATCTATGCAAGTCATCCTTATTACTTAATTATGTATTTATTTTTACTATAGCTATCAATTGGACCCAATTCGACAGCCCCTATCAACTAAAAATATATTCACAAAACTCCCCCTCGACATGAGAACCATACCATTAACAATAACCCATAGCTTTAAGAGGTTTCATAGTTATAAAATACATATCCTTACCCATAACCTTTCCTGAATTCTGACTGTCTGAGCATATTGATCATACTCACTGATCATTGAATAAAAGAATCAATACATGCAATATCTCTTCATTAACCACTTGTGCTGAGGGACCAGCCAATAGGCACCACTTTACAAAATAAAGTGTGAGACTATACAGTAGAATTTGCAAAGGTAACGTCTATACGGGGTTGGGATTTAGCTCAGTTGGTAGAGCGCCGCTCTGCAGTCTCTGAGGTCCTGAGTTTGATTCCCAGCACTGCAAAAATGGGAGAAGGACCTGGCAATCCACTCCCAAGGCAATCCTGGAACAATCAGCCATTGAAAACCCTATAAGGGTCGCTATGAGTCGGACACGACTCAATGGCACCTAACAACAACAACATCGTCTATACTGCCTGCAGCTGTAGCCCTGTGACATCCGATCCCGTCAGATCTCAGAAGCTAAGCAGGGTCGGGCCTGGTTAGTACCTGGATGGGAGACCACCTGGGAACACCGGAAGCTGTAGGCTTGGGAGAAGGACCTGGCAACCCCCTCCCAAAAATCAATCTGCCATTGAAAACCCTATGAAGAGCAGAGAAGCATTGACAATAGTGTTTCCCCTGTTGTACAGAGGGTCTCTGAGTCGGATACCGACTCGACAGCACCTAACAACAACAACAACAACGTCTATACACCAGGCTTTAATTAGTATGAGCCCCTCACCACAACCTTCTCTAGAGACCAGCCTTGAGATGTCAGGGCCATGGAGACTAGAGGCATCCAGAGCTGGGAAGAGCCTGAGACTTTGCATTCCCATCACTCAGATCCTCAGAGCCAAAGACCGAGCAGTGCAGGGGGCTGGAAGCCCAGCTCCTTTGCCTCAAGCTAGTATAATTTAGGCTGCACTTTAATTTAGACTTCGGAGCTGCCCTGAGTATCAAGCTAGCAGGCGACTGGCCTGAGATCACTCCCAGCCTGATTTCTCCCCCCATGTGTCTTGCCTCCCCCATGCCATTCCTGCTTTCTCTAGAAAGCACTTTGTTACCAATCACTTGCACATGAACCCTCTTCTTGAGGTCTGCTTCTAGGAACCCCACCTAGGACAGGCTGTTCGACTTGCTCAGGTTTACCACGCTGCTCACCCTGTAACTTCCTGTCGCAAATAAATCCATCTCTAAGCAACACTGAAGGAGGGCAAGAATGCAGGTCAGGAAGCATCCCATCTCAAGATAGCAGGCCTCTTAAGAGGAAAGGATGGTTTCTAAGGCATTTTTACAGAGCCTAAACTGGAAGACATTTGCTACAAACAAAAATTTGTTTTCACTGTCCTGCTTTGTTTTTTAAATCTATGGTGATAGCCGATTTCTATTAGTACCTGAGGAGACTGAATAAACATTCCACTTAAACACGTGCAGTTTAAAAGCTGAATACCTATTGAAAGTTAAGATGTTGTTGTTGTTAGGTGCCATCGAGTCAGATACCGACTCATAGCTAGCAACCCTCATAGGGTTTTCAAAGGCTGACTGTTTCGGGATTGCCTTGGGAGTGGATTGCCAGGCCCTTCTCCCATTTTTGCGGTGCTGGGAATCGAACTCAGGACCTCAGAGTCTGCAGCGCAGTGCTCTACCAACTGAGCTAAATCCCAGCCCAAAAGTTAAGATACCTACAGATAAGGGTGAAGATAAGCCTAAAATGAAACCCAGTGAAATTCAATACTTGTTTCTTTCTATTTTGTTGTTTGGTACCACTGAGTCAGGTCTGACTCATAGAAATGCTCATAGGGTTTTGAGTGGCTGATTGCTTCCAGAATCCCCAGTACCACAAAAAAACGAAAGAAGGACTTTTCTTTATATGTTGTTACGTGCCGTCAAGTCGGTGTCTGATTTGTTGTTGTTAGGTGCCATGGAGTCATGTCTGACACATAGTGACCAACCCTCATAGGATTTTCAATGGTTGATTGTTTCAGGATTGCCTCTGGAGTGGATTGCCACATCCTTCTCCCATGTTTGTGGTGCTGGGAATTGGACTCAGAACCTCAGAACTGCAAAGCAGCGCTCTACCAACTGAGCTAAATCCCAGCCTATGTGTGACTCATAGAGACCCTATATACAACAGGTAAAACACTATTGCAGTGCCTCTCTGCTATTCATAGGGTTTTCAATGGTGGATTGATTTTTGGGAGTGGGTTGCCAGGTCCTTCTCCCAAGCCTACAGTGTCTGGTGTTCCTAGGCAGTCTTCCATCCAAGTACTAATCAAGCCCAATCCTGCTTAGCTTCTGAGATCTGATAGGATCTGATGCCACAGTGCTATGCCTGCAGGTGCTTCTTTATATAGAATGGTACAAAGCAAATTGGATTGAACTGGATGATAGAGCACCAGTCAACAGAGAACTCAATAGAGGTACATTATTCATCCATTTAAAGGACAGCAGCTCCATAAAAACACCTATGCCATAGGGTTCTCATAGCCCTGAAACAGATGGGGAGATAGCAAGTCCTCAGAGATCTAGAAGTGAAAGGCTCTAATGCTAGAGTGAGTCACAGCAATTTGGATGTAACTGCTACTTCCTGCTTCTCCATCTGGAAAACACTGATGAGTCATAAAGAACCCAACAGGTCCCTCCTGGGACAAGTCAGCCATGGTGGGCTTCACACTTTGCACAAGGAGTAGTGTGATAACTGGTAACTTTATGAGGGGGAAATGGTGACAACACCTCATCGTTCTATTCATTCTGAGCCTCCTCCCAAGCTGCTTACTACTACCAGACTCCACATCAGCAAATACTCAAATTTGCTCTGTTAAATCCTTCCCTGCACCATCTGGATCAGAAGCAGTGGTTTCTAAGGCATTTTTTATAGGGGATGAAGGGGGATTTTACTGGGGATGAAGACTTCAGTTCTGAGAGCTGAAACTGTGCAAAACCTTATTCACATGTATTTTCATCTATCGGAAGACATATAGACTGGAAAACCTCGAGAACCAAAACAGCTCAAAAAAGAGATTAGGCCCTGGAGTCAGATTGTCAGTTCAAGGCCCACACCAGCCCACACCCAACTGTGCATCCTGGGGCAAATTCTTCAACTCTGAGTGCTTCCATGTCCTCATTTGTCAAGTTAGGACAATGGTACTGGGACCCATTTCATAGGTTGTTCTGAAGATTAAATGAACTAATTCTTGAAAAATGCTTAGCCAAATACCTAACTCAGAGCATACACTCACTAAATGTAACCTGTGATTGTGTTTCAATTGCTGCTATTATTTAAATAATCATCTTCATCATCATCTTCATCATTATTGTCATGAGCCAACACTTCCCTGACTAAGAAAGTTTTCAAACTGGAAATAATGTCTTTTTAATTCAAGACAAAGGAACATCCGGCCTGCCCCAGAGTAATCCCTCAGATTACTCAGAAAATCCCTCAGATTTTCTCTACATGTATCTTGATCTAAAGGCTTATTCTATAGAACTCTTAGGTTGAACACCTCTTGCCTTGTAGCCTATGCGACTTCCCTAATGCCTCAGAAGTTCAAAAGACTCAGGACAGAAAGGCTCTATTTGTTTTTGGATATTGAACACACAATGAAAAGAATAGGTCAAATAAATCAATTCAATGCTTTTCTCCTCTTCCTGTGCAGAGGTTCACTGCTACAGCTTCTTAGCACTAGACAAAGCCAAGAACTGATATTTTCACTGGATGTTTCTTCCTGCTATACCACCAAACTGAGGTTTTCTTTTCTTCCTTTGGTTGGTTTGTTTTGTTGTTTTGTGGTATCAGGGGGTTGAACCCAGGGCCTCCTGCATGCTTTTGCAAGTACTCTACCACTAAGTCAAACCCCAAGGCTGCCTCTGGCATGGAATCTGTAACCCTCCTACCTCTGTCT
This sequence comes from Pedetes capensis, assembly GCA_007922755.1. Classification (NCBI taxonomy): domain Eukaryota; kingdom Metazoa; phylum Chordata; class Mammalia; order Rodentia; family Pedetidae; genus Pedetes; species Pedetes capensis. The sequence goes on along the minus strand of VMDO01009512.1, from coordinate 16,558 downwards.
CACAGGTCACTGGAATTACAGGCATGTGCCACTGTGCCCAGCTGCTAAAGATATTTTTTTTAAGTCAACTGATATAGAAGAAAAATATGTTACCATCTCTCCTGCCTCCCCTAGTCAATTCTACATGCAGCAGTAGGAGGATCATTGTTGTTGTTAGGTATTGTGGAGTCAGGTCCAACTCCTAGAGACCCTATGGACAATAAAATGAAACACTCCCCAACACTGTGCCATGCCTGGCATTATGTCAGTATTTCTTTGCTATTCATAGTTTTCAATGGCTGATTGTTTTTCAGATTGCTTCAGGAATGGGCCGCCACATCCTTCTCCCATTTTTGTCATGCTGGGGATCGAACCCAGGGCCTCAGAGAGCACAGAGCAGCACTCTACCAACTGAGCTGATCCCCACTGCCCAACACTGGTTTAATACTCACTAATTCTTAATACACCTGCAGCCATACCACTGTGGTGTCTGATCCCATCAGATCTCAGAAGTTAAGCAGGGCTGGGCTTGGTTACTACTTGGATGGGAGACTGCCTGGGAACACTAGGTGCTGTAAGCTTGGGAGAAGGACCTGGAAACCCATTCCCAAAAGATAATCAGCCATTGAAAACCCTATGAATAACAGAGAAGCACTGACAATAGTGTTTCACCTATTGTACATAGAGTCACTGAGTTGGACACCAACTCGATAGCACCTACCAATAACAACAACAATAATTCTTAATACTGGTCTATAGCTCAAACTAGTCTAATGCTAAATAATACTAAAACTGTTCTAACACTCAAGCTCTGAAGCTGCATAAACAACAAAGTAGACCACCTAGTCAGGATCTACTGCATAACTGGCAGGATTCCATGCAAAATAAAATGCAGGGCTCTTTGTTCAAAAGGAGGGGAGGCCGAGCACAGTGTCACATGCCTGTAATCCCAGCAGTTCGAGAGGCAGAGGCAGGAGGATGGCAAGTTTGAGGCTAGACACAACCTATGTAACTTAGCAAGACCTTGTCTCAATTAAAAAAGAAAATTTAAAAGGATGGGGGTGCAGCTCAGTGGCAGAGCCCTTGCAAAGTATGCACAAGGTCCTAAGTTCAGCCCACCATTACTACAAAAAAAGAAAGAAGGAAAGAAGGAAGTAAAGAAAGAAAGAAAGAAAGAAAGAAAGAAAGGATTTCAATGTGGTAGCAACAGAGCATAAGTCCAAGTACTGAGCCCTTCTAACCACAGGAAGCCAGCCTTGCTTCTGGTCCCAGAGAAGCCACTATCCCCAATTACCACCCTAGTCCACCACTCTTAAAACTGCTCACATCTCTTCAATCGGCTCTCTTCTTGAGCCAAGAACATCATGTTATCATTGTTGTTGTCACTTTATCTTTAGTGTACTGATCACAATAACCCAGTGTCTTCAGAGCTTTGCTCAAGGTTTACAGTTTCCACAGAATCTTCATAGCCTGATGCGAATGCAGTCTAGATCAAGTATGGTATGAAAAGAACACCCACTCCCGCTACACATCTTAGGCTCCTAGAAAGTGTCAGATAATATAAGCATATAAATAAGACCTGCAGAGGGTACTGCATGAAACTTATGGGTCCTCGTCTCTATGAACTCCTATCACCCCAGCAATCTCCCTATTTTTTTTTTTTTTTTTGCATCTCTTATCATTCAGAAGATCTAGTGGTCATATATATAACTCTGAATAAGTCAATGAAATATAACTGTGTTTGCCATTTTATTTATTTGTTTTTGTTTGTTTGTTTGGGTTTTTTAAGGCAAGGTCTCATAGCCCAGGCTGGCCTAAAACTTGCTATGTAGCCCAGACTGGCCTCAAGCTTACTTTCCTACAGCCTTCACCTCCTGAGTGCTAGGATGACAAGAATGGGTCACCACATCTGGCTTACCATTTTGTTTTTTTACCATTATGTTTTTTACCATTTTTTTTACCATTATGTTTTTATCAGCATATTTGTATTTCTCCCATTTCACCACCCTTGAGACCTTAAGATGTAAAGAATAAGGACTAGTGAGGAGTCAGAGGCTTGGATCCTAATCCTGGCTCTCACTAGTTGTGTGATGAAGGGCAAGTCACTTCTCCAAGCTTCAATTTCCTCACCTGCAAAGTGGAGTAATGGACACCTGCCCTGCTCACCTCATGGGATGGTAGTAAATCCCATGTGAGACGTGGTGTGTGAAGATGAACCCCTGGATGCAGGATCTATGCCCCTGTCACTCATTCATTCTCATCTTCCTAAATGTACCACGGTGGTGGTGTTAGGTGCTGTCGAATTGAGTCTGACTCAATGGGACTCTCAGAAGGTTTTCAATGGCTGATTGTTTCAGGATTGCTTTGGGAGTGGACTGCCCTGTCCTTCTCTTGCTTTTTGTGGTGCTGGAGATTGAACCAGGGTCCTGAGAGTGTGGAGCAGCACCCTACCAACTGAGCTAAACCCCAGCCCCACCACAGTGTTAGTGTTCAAAAATGTTAGGCCAATAAATAGAAACCACTATAACCTAAACAAGCAAACTTTGTGGGGGCAAAGACCACTTACTTCCATTTTTAATTCCAGCATCAAAAGGTCACCAAGTACCTTCCAAAGAGTATCAGAATAGTCCATCCTTGACACAAATAGCTGCTTCCTCTCTCCTTCCTTTTGGTCTCAGAACTATAATATGAATACACAGTCACTTTAAAATACTTTCCCATTTTCTACTCTCTCTCTAATTACATGGTGTCATGAGCCAAAAGATAGACCACGAGATTTTAATGTTGCTACAACTTGCAAGTGACGCAAATTATCATTAGCAAACTACATCCGAAACTGAGTTAGACAGCTTCACCCAAAATGCTCCCAGGAGAAACAGCCCACTCTAATGACAGAGGGAGGCAGAGGCTCAGTTCATAGCTCAAGGAACACATCAGGACCAACCCGTAGATGGTTTAAAAACACAAATTATGCTACAGCAGGTCATAAGGGAGATGAAGCCGCCTGCGCTTATCTGTGATGATTTTTTTTAAAAAATAATGCTACCAACGCATTTCACACGTGCTGAAAACTCCAGGCTAAATTGGTTGTGAGACATAAAGCCATCAGTGCATTCAAAGAAATAGTTGCCGCAATTATCGCTAATTAACCAGCCCTACCAGTCAGGAGCCAGTTGGAGAGGTTTACACTTGAATGTAAATGAGGGAGGAGAGGCCTGCTGGAAAGAGATGGTTTAGCATATTTGTTTTGTTTTAACTTCTATCCAGACATATTTCAGTTTACATAAATATTTGAAGGTTGGATCTGACAGGATTTATAGCACAATGGTGTCAGGAGTGTCTTTGTAAAAACTTTGATAGGGCCTAAATTCAGTTTCAAGAAGGAGAGGGGAAGCCATGGAAGCAGGAGTCAATTTCAATATATAACTTTGTATCCTGACAAACCACCTCACACCCCTTAATAAAGCACAGGTACCTTGGACTTAGAGTGAGCCAGCAGTTTCCATGGCCTGGATTTTAGCTATGGATTTCTGCAGGGACAGAGGCTGCCTGGGGAGAGCTTGCCAGCCTTTTGGTTTCAGCATTCCCGGTGTGACCTTTGGTTGACCTTGGGCTCCAGGAGTTGAGGGTTAAGTTCTCTCTTGGCATTGGAGCCTGGCTTTTTTTTTCCTCCGAAAGTATTTCGAGAAAAAAAAGGAGTGGGCCCCACCCTCTGCGACTGGGCAAGCTGTTTCCTGTGGAAGCAAGAGTTAGCAACTATCCCACCTATCACTGTGAAAATTCTTCTTCAGGAGAGAAACTCATTCTCAGGGAGTCTGCTTATGTTTCTCCCTCAGCTTCTAACTTCACAAAGAGCTCATGTGGAATCACCACAGTCTCCTGCAGGAAGGCAGAGAAAACAAAAGCAGTGCATGAAATGCCAAAATCCATGTTTGAAGGCAAGAATTAGACCAAACCAGGAATCTGACAGGTGAACCCAATGAAAAGCCCACACCAGCCTGAACATGGATTCTTCAGCATCAATTGTTTCCTGCTGAAGGCAATTGTCCAGGAATTGTTGTTGTTGTTGTTAGGTGCCATCGAGTCGGTATCCGACTCATAGCGACCCTCTGTACAACAGGGGAAACACTATTGTCAGTGCTTCTCTGCTGTTCATAGGGTTTTCAATGGCAGATTGAATTTTGGGAGGGGGTTGCCAGGTCCTTCTCCCAAGCCTACAGCTCTAGTGTTCCCAGGCGGTCTCCCATCCAGGTACTAACCAGGCCCGACCCTGCTTAGCTTCTGAGATCTGACGGGATCGGATGCCACAGGGCTGCCGCTGCAGGCTGTCCAGGAATAGGGTCCCATAACCTTTAAACTGCATGATCATCTCTTTAATAAACACATATTTTCATTGAGCCAAATGGTTGATCAGGGCTATACCACGAAACAAATTAGCCTATTTCTGAGTGAAGCAGGAAAGCCTTCATAGAGAGGTGCAATTGTTTACATTCAATGAAAGGAAAAGTCTGACTTGAAGTACTCAGATTTAATCTCTGAATAAAAATGGTGCTATTGTGCTAGGACTGCTAGTGCTGTTAGGAAAGGTGAACCCAAGATTTTTGCCCAGCTGTTGTTGTTAGGTGCCTTGAGTCTTGTTCGACTCATAGCAACCCTGTGTACAATGGAACAAAACACTCCCAGACACTGTGCCATGCTTGGCAAGGTTGTCAGTGCTTCTCTGCTATTCATAGAGTTTTCAATGGTGGATTGTTTCAGGAGTGGATTGCCAGGTCCTTCTCCCTAATCTGCAGCACCTGGTATTCCCAGGAGGTCTCCCATCCAAGTACTAACCAGGCCAACCTTGCTTAGCTTCCGGGATCAGGTGGGATTGCATGCCTGCTTTGGAATCCCTTTATATAAAGCAGCAATACATGCAGCCACAGACAAATGTGTTTGGTTGTCGGCAGCCATCCTCAGTGCAAGGAGAGTTTATTTTCCTTTAGGAACCCTCAGTTGAACAATGTTCTAGCACCCGAGCTGTTTCATAATTTTCCATGTAATTAAGCAGTTGGCATGACCTTCCATAGCAAGATAATAATAGGAGTTAGCAAAGGCGGGGCTTATACACAAGAACACTTTGGACTCCCCAAGCCTTCAAATAAAGGCAAAGCTGTCTTCCAAATTCAAAGAGCTTTCTCAGTGCAATGATACTGTCTCCCCCAACACACACAGACACACAGACACACAAAAGCACACACATATTCTGCAGATGAACATGATTCAATTTCCTGTAACTTGAGAATGGCAAGGGACAATTAAAAAAAAAAAAAACTGTTGGTGAGGAAGCAGGCTGCTCATCATTTCTCAAAAGCCACCTCCATTGTCCAGATGAGATTAAGGGCACATATCAAAGCCGGTCATCTGCAAAAGGCAAATCACTACAGATTGCCAGAAGTAAGCTAGTCTTGCAGGAAATATAGGATCCCCAGCACTGCAAAAAATGGGAGAAAGATGTGGCAATCCTAAAACAATCAACCATGGAAAACCCTATCAGTGTCGTTATGAGTCGGATCTGACTCAATGACACCTAACAACAAATATATATATATGCTATTATATATAATTATATATATTTTATATATACATATATATGTATATATATGTATATATATATATATATATATATATATATATATATATATATATATAATTTTAAAAATGGGCAGAGCACAAACTATATGACTACTAAACACTAAGTGGCTTTAAATCAAGCTCCAGTACAGTAGATGTGTACCTTTCCTGGGACAGGAAATCTGAGTCCTTCTGTCTCCTGTGTAGCTCAAAAGTCAAGCAACAGGCCAGGCGTGGTGGTGCACTCCTGTAATCCCAGCAGCTTGGGAGGAGGAGCCAGGAGGATCGCAAGTTCAAGACCAGAGGAAGTCTGCGTAACTTAGTGAGACCCTGTCTCAAAAAGTAAAGAAAAAAAAAAGGGCTGGGGGTGCAGCTCAGTGGTCCAGCACTTGCAAAGAATGCAAGCATGAGGCCCTGGGTTCAACCCCTAGTACCACCAAAAAAAAAAAAAAAAAAAAAATCAAGCAACAGATGGAGGATATAACCTCCAAAGATGGCTGCATTTATGTCCTCCCTTCCTACACATGTTGCCTCTTCCACAAAGTTGGGGAATGTAGTTCTTTCTCTGACTCTGATCTGACCTTTCTAGACAATAAATACAGCAGAAATGAGGCTGCTATAACTTTTAAGGCTAGTTCATCAGAGCTTTGCACCTTCCCCAGGGTCTTTGGGAACACTGAACAGTGGGAAGATCCGCTTGCACCTGGCTGGGAGAAGACATGTAGGCACTCTGGTCAACAGCCCCAGAATACAGCCCTAACTGCAGCTGCTCCTGACTTTCAACAAAGAGCCAGAAGCTGCTGCCAGCCATGGGAGGAAGCCATCCTGGATGTGCATGCAGCCCCAACCAACATCTGCCTGCAACAGCATGAAGGAGTCCAAGGAAGCATTGCCCAGCTGAGCCCAGTCAACAGAACCAAGGGAAATAATAAATTGTGTGCATGTGTGGAAATGATGTGGGAAATTTCTTTGTTCATCTTTTTCTTATCAATATATAGGAGTCTATCAATGAGGAACGGTAACTCCTCGCCTGACATTTCAATCCAAATTTTTTTTTTCCATTTTGTCAATTTCCTTTCCTCTGCACTTTGGGGGTTTTTGGTTTTGTTTTGGTTTTGATATAGTCCATTACTTTAATTATTTGTTTTTATGCCTTCAGTCTTCGTATACTATTTCACAGGCTTACCCATCCTATAGTCATCTGGCCATGTGTGTATGAACATGGTAAATATTCATTTTTGAGCCCCTACTCTGAGCCAGGTACTGAGTTGCTCAGTATACAATACTGAATAAGATAGAATAATATAGTGTCTTCCCTAAGCTCATAATATTCCAATGGGGGAAGAAAGAATTAGAAGGCAGAACTGCTATAAAGAATATTACCTGTACTGATGGGGAAAGCATGTGCTGCTAGGCTGCTATGGAAACCTACAGTGGGGAATTCGTTGGCTTCTAGGGAGTTCAAGGAAAGCTTCCCATAGGAAGTGATGTTAAAGCTAACATCTGTATAAGTTATATACTCATACTTTGTATTACATTTAAATCTTTGATCCACCAAGAATTAAAATATCTCAAGGAATAATGTAACTAGTAAACATGACATAAATGTGAGTTATTACTGGTTTTAGATACTGGATTTCTATGTGTACTTGCATCTGTTTCTGGGCCCTGTATCCTGTTTTAAACATCCATCTCTTCTTGTCTCATAGGAGTTCACCTTACAATTATTATTTCAATTTAACATTTGCGCTTAGAGTAATACTCTGCTCCAATTAATTTGTACCCTAACTTATTTGTCTTGATATGCACTTATACTTCTCTCAATCTTCATAACAAAAGGCATTATAACCATGTTTATTAGCTTTTAGTTTAACTTTCTAAAGTGCTTCTTATTTAAAAAGCATGCACACTAAAATTATATGTAGCATACATGTACCATTTCAGGAATAATAAAATGATATCGCCTGCACCCTCCACTGTTCTGACCCATATGGGGGCTTCTGTGTGCCTCTTTCGGAACTGTCCACTATCCTTGAAGGTGACCCTATACTGAATTACACTAAGTATTCTCTTGCTTTTTAAAAAATAATTTTAGCAAGTATGTATCCCCCTGAGGGCTGGGATTTAGCTCAGTTGGTAGAGTGCTGCGCTGCAATCTCTGAGGTCCTGAGTTCAATTCCCAGCGCTGCAAAAATGGGAGAAGGACCTGGCAATCCACTCCCAAGGCAATCCCGAAAAAACAGTCAGCCATTGAAAACCCTAGGAGGGTCGCTATGGGTCGGATACCGACTCCACGGCACCTAACAACAACAACAATCCCCCCTGAGTACATTATTGCTTTTACCTTGTTTCTAACTTTTTCTAAATGGAATTATTCTATATTTTTTTCTGAAACTTCCTTTTGTAGTTCATAATCATGTGTATGTACATATTCAGATACACACACACACACACATATATATGTATATATATATATATATATACACACACACACACACATACATAGGTAGATAGATGGATGATAGTTCACTATTTTTGACTCCTACGTAGTATTATATTACAAGGTCTAATGAAAAAATACAGTGAATGCTGTTGCCAAGTGCCTCTAACAGAAAGGAGGGACCTTCAATACAGGAAACAGTATGTCAAACCTTAGTGTGTGACAAGTTTCAGCTTGTTTGATGCAGTCTGTCAGGTGTGACTATGGTTAAGAAAAGAACAGGCTTATATCCTGAGAAATGGGCAGTTTCATCCGTCATTATGACAATGCTCTGTGTCACACATCACTTCTAGTATGGCAATTTCTGTCAAAAATGTTACTAGGTGTCCTCATCTACCTTATTCACCAGACCTGGCACTGTCTGATTTCTGACTCTTCCCCAAAGTCAAAATGACCATGAAAGGTAAACATTTTGAATCAATTCAGGACATTCAAGCAGCCACGAGAGAAAAACTAGAGACACGCCTGGAAGAGGACTTCCAGAACTGCTTCAGATTGTGGTGAGGATGATGGGGTGATTATGCTCGAAGTATTTTGAGGAGTATTAATGGTAAGTCCCCATGTATCTGTCAGCTTATCATGCTGTGGGGGCTGGCATGTTGCTGTGATACTGAAAACTATGCCACCAGGATTTCAGACACCGGCAGGGCCACCCATGGTAGACAGGTTCCAGCTGAGCTTCCAGACCAAGACAGACTAGGGAGACGGACCCGGCAGTTCAATACCAAAACAATTATCCATTGAAAACCACATGAGTAGCAGAGAAGCACTATCAAATATAGTGCTGAAAAATGAGCCCCCATCCCAGGCTAGAAGGCATTCAAAAGACAGTTAGAGTTGGGCCTGACTCATAGTTGACCTTAATAGGATTTTCAGTGACTGATTTGGGATTGTTTGTGGGAATGGACTGCCATTTCCTTCTCCCATTTTTGTGGTACTGGGGATTGAACCAGAGTCCTCAGAGAGTGCAGAGCTAAACCCCAGCTCTGTTGTTCCACATTCTTGCCAATAATTACTATTAGCTACTTAATTTTTTTAATTTTTGTTAGTCTGACCTATATGAAAAAGATGTTATTGTGGTTTTTATTTACACTATCTTGACACATAAGACTTAAAATATTTTATGTATTTGTGGGCTATATGTGTTTCCTCTTTTGTAAAATGATTGTTCACAACAATTATCCATTTTTCCATTTGTGGATGGAGATTTAAGGAGCTGAGGGGAGAAATAAAGTAATAGTGATCTGTTTATGTTACTATTGATGGATGGCTATAAAATTCCATTTCTCTTTCTCTCTTTCTTGCTCTTGCTCTTGCTCTCGCTCTCCCTCTTTCTCTCTCTCTCCCGCCTCCTCATCCCTTCCTTCCTCTCTCCCCTCCTCATCCCTTGCCTTCCTCTCCCACCCACTCCTTTTCTTCTTTAATGTTACTTAACTGCACTGTAAGTTATCCTGATGTGTTATTTACTAAATTTTCTTAGGCCATCAATTCTCTGACCCATTAAGAATATCTGTACATTATTTCTTTTAATGAAATAACTACAGATCTCTATGAAAGTCAAGAGATGTCAAAGAAAATTCTATGCTGGGCATAAAGATACACTAACCAAAATGTTTTGCATTCTTAGGATATAGATGAAACACGAAGAAACTCCACAATGTAAATAGCTTCTCTGTATGGTAACATAGACCAACTCACTTCTCCCACCATGTTGGAATAGAATAGCATTTACTCTGGATATGAAATAATTTCATAGATTCTACTTTCAATTATCATGTCCTTTTTATGAATGGGGAAACTGAGATACAGTAGAGGGAACTAGGCATTTCTAAAAATATCTAACAAATATTTTGTTGTATAGACCGAAACCCCTTATTTATCAATATATTTTTGAAAGTATATATGAGAAAGTCTGTGCAGGGACAATTCTGCCCCATATGAATAGGTGGAAGTATTTTTGCAAAGTTGTCATTTTCCAGGGAAAATTGTGTGGGCAGCTTCCTTTATGCCTGGACAAATTAGATCTGCATGGGGATTCACTAATTAGTATGTGGTAAGGGCTCAGTTCAATTGCGCTGCCTCAGGGCTGGGATCAGGATAACACAAGTACTTTTTAAAATTATTTCTCCAAGTATAATACCTAGAAGAAAAGATGAACAGAATTAGAATAATTTGTCTTGGAAGAAAGAATGCCAAGGGCTACACTTGCTCTTTTTTAAATAACTCAGAAGAATGACAGCTGTGTGGTCCACAAAATGGAAAATTAGATAATTGCAGCAGGAATTGTTTTACACCAAACAAAAGACTTACCAATTATAAAGTTCAGGGAAAAAAATCACCAGGGAAATTAGATAAAATAATGACAACAGAAATAATAAGTAGGATTTATTGGAGATTTTATGTGCCATTTCTATTTTAAGTACTTTGTAGACATTTTCTCATTTAATCCCCATTATAATTTTCTGTCATCAGTATTTTTACTTCAGTTTTAGATTCTTTCACTTCACCATTATCATTGGAGAGCCTATTACATGCTAAGGACTATTCTGGGCAGTGAGTTTAGAAATTCATAAGACTGACAAAGGCCCTATACTCATGAAGCTTTTATTCATGTATAGGAGGGAGTTTGACAATAAACAAATTAAAAAGTAACAGAGTGAAAACTATTATGCAAAGAATTGAAAATAGAGGGTTAAGACAACTACTAGTGAACTAGGCAACCAGAAAAAGTATCTCCAAGGAGATGAAATTGATTGACAAGAAAGAAATGGCTCCGAATAGGGAAGAGGCAGAGAGAGCAGACAGAAGGAAGGAAGGAAGGCAGTAACAAATTTAACCACTTCTGGAGGACAAAAGAAGGGCACTTTGCCAGCACATAGTTGATTTCTTTATTTTTCTTTACAGTTCTTAAACATGGCTCTGGCTTTTGAATAGAAAATAGGTGTAGGAAGATGAGAATGGAGGCCCAAAGGTCATCTGCAGGGAGGCCAGCAAGCCTTTTCCTGGATGCTTCCCCAGGAAACGTGTCCCAGGGTCTCATTACTAACCTGTTGTAGAATTCAATCACAGCTAGAGCATACCAACTTCTGTTCTACAGAAGTTAGGCAGTGCCAATTAGAGCACCAATCTCCTACAAATTTCCTAGGTGGTAAATGCTATAAATTTCCCAGGCAGTTTCATTTTAAACTCTTAAGTTTTGGCAATACTAAACCCTCCTGCCAGCATGTCCCAATTCCTACACACACACACACACACACACACACACACACACACACACACACACACACAAATATATTCATGAATATGCATTTCTGTGTCTGACTTGGGCCAACGGTTATCAGTAATACAAGGCTGACTCTACCCAGAGAAATTTTTTCCCTTTCTAATAATTTCCCAGAAGAATAATTATCCAGGAATTCTTAAGGAACTTCTCATGTCTCAATTTGTCAATATTACTGAAAGGAAAATAAGATTTTGAGGGGGCTGCCCTTCCCATTTTGTGTAGAAGAAAGAATTAGGAATGTGTCATAAAGATAGAGTGACTTGATAAAGGGGTTAAGATCAGAGGAATCATGAACAATAATGGAATAATCTGCATGGATCTTGCATTCTCCTTTTATAATCTCAAGTGAAATGAATGAAGTCCAATGTCTAGCCCCAGTATGTGAAACAGATACTGGGAAAAGAAAAGTAAGTAAAAACTTGAAGTGCAGTGATTATTTAAAAAAAAAAAAAGTAATATAGAAACTCTTGATCTGTTTCATGCAATAAACAGGCTGCTCAAATCACATTTATTATAGCAATTGTCCCCAACTTTTTTGGCCCCAGGGACCAGTTTCATGGAAGACAATCTAATGCCACTGCTGATCTGGCAGGAGGCAGAGCTCAGGTGGCAATGCAAGCAATGGGCAGCAGCTGTAAATACAGATGAAGTTTCCGACGCTCTCCTGCTACTCATCTCCTGCTGTGTGGTCTGAGGGTTGCAGACCCCTGCACTGTAGGACATCAATTTTGGTCTACAGGCACAATGATGTAGTAATAATAAAATAATTAACACTATCAGCAATTATAACAAATACTTATAGGTCAGTTATTATGTCAAGTGCTTCTATATCTATTCCTAGGGATAGAAAATGTTTCTCCTTTGCATTTTAATTTCATGTAATCCCATTTATCTATTCTTGTTCTGATTTCTTGAGCAACTGGAGTACTATTAAAGACACACTTTACTATACCTATATGTTGGAGCGTAATCTACAGAGTCAAGGAAATCCCCACTGAATGGGAAAATATCTTTGCATCCTACACGTTGGACAGAGGACTAATTTCCAGAATTTGTAAAGAACTCAAGAAAGCAATATCCAAGAAAACAAATAACCCAATATACACATGGGCAAAGGAACTGAACAGGCAGTTCTCAAAAGAAAAGGCTTATAAAGCCATGAAACACATGAAAAAATGCTCAATATCCCTACCATTTCGTTGTTGTTGTTGTTAGGTGCCATCGAGTCGATATCCGACTCATAGCGACCCTCTGTACAACAGGGGAAACACTATTGTCAGTGCTTCTCTGCTGTTCATAGGGTTTTCAATGGCAGATTGATTTTTGGGAGGGGGTTGCCAGGTCCTTCTCCCAAGACTACAGCTTCTGGTGTTCCCAGGCAGTCTCCCATCCAGGCACTAACCAGGCCCAACCCCGCTTAGCTTCCAAGATCTGACGGGATCGATGCCACAGGGCTACAGCTGCAGGCATCCCTACCATTAGGGAAATGCAAATCAAGACAATGCTGAGATTCCACCTTACTCCAGTAAGAACAGCCAAGATCTATAAAACAAATAACAACACCATGTTTGTGAGACTATGGAGAAAAGGGAACCCTCTTGCACTGCTGGTGGAGCTGAAAATTGGTTCAACCACTTTGGAAATCAGTATGGAGGTAACTTAGAAAACTAAAAATAGATCTACCATATGACTCAGCTATAATACTATTGGGAATATACCGAAAGGGAGATGAGGCATTATACCACAGAGACACCTGCATCTCCATGTTCAATGCAGCACTTTTCACAACAGCAAGGATATGGAATCAACCCATCAACAGTGCCCATCAACAGAAGAATGGATAAAAAAATTATGGTACATATACACAACAGAATACTATTCAGCGACCAAAAAAAAAAAAAAAAAAAAAAAAAAAAAAAAAAAAAAAAAAAAAAAAAAAAAAAAAAAAAAAAAAAAAAAAAAAAAAAAAAAAAAAAAAAAAAAAAAAAAAAAAAAAAAAAAAAATGAAACAATGTCATTTGCATCAAAATAGATGGAATTGGAGAAAGTTATCTTAAGTGAATGACACAAGGCCAAAAAGAGAAATACCACATATTCTCACTCACTCATATGTGGGAGCCAAATCAAATTTAAAAGAAGGAAAAAAATCCTATACAGAAATTGGAGCATAATAAAAAGCTCATGTAAACTCAACGGAGAAGGGACAATTTAAGGAGCAGAAAGGAGGGAGGGATCTAGCAAAAGGAAGCAATAATGGGAGAAGACAGGAGGGGGAGGAGGGACAAAGAGGAGCAAGGAATGAGAGAGAGGTGGACCTCAAAGTAAACAGCCCAACTTTAATAGTTTGGGAAATAATTATAATAATACCAACAATTCCAAAGGAAGGCAATAATGCAAATGGGCTGGATTATTCATGTAATACTGCTGACAATGTAAAAAGATAGATGACTTATAGAAAAAAGTTTGGACTTAGATCATAATTGGGATGCAAGGGTACAGGAAAATATTCCCACAAAAAGACATGCAAGTGGAAGGGAGGCCATTAGTGGAGGAGTGGGAGAGGGGGGAGGAGGGGTGCAAGAGGGTAAGGGGGAAGTTATCTGGGCAATGTACAATGAAATGCATATATGGAAATGTCACAATGAAATGCATGTCAGAATGAAACACATTAAGCTGTACATTAAAAATTTCCAATAAAAATAAAAAAGAAAATGTTTTTCCATCTCTGGTGACATGAATTTCCAAAATTGAGAAAAATTTCTGTAATCTTCTCTGGGATTCTTTAGAAACGTTTTCCTGTTAGTGACACTTGTTGGACAAAAGTGATGCCTGGTTGTTCTGATCCTCCATCCAGAAAGGAGTTGAAGGCATTTAGCATGGAAGAGATTCCCAATGCTAAAAATACAAAACAAATAATCAAACCTCACACATCATTGAAATCACATTTGGCCTCTCATCAAAAAGAAAGGAGAAAATGTTAATACAGAAAGCATTTTAGTCCTTCTGTACATATGTAAATAGTGTACTTTGAACATAATAATAAGGATCCTGAATCAGTGAGTCATAGTTAATGATATTATGTAAGATACCTGTAAAAACATTTGAAGTAAAAATAGCATGCTATCTCTCAATACCTGCACAAAAATTAAGGACTTTCACATGAATATAATCACTAAATAAGAAATAGTGCCACTTGTTCTAGTGCTTAGTAATTATTAAATGTCACTTTCACACTATTATCTTTTCATTTTTCCTGATTTTAAAAGTACCGTTTGATTATTGATGAAAATTTTAAAAATTGAAAATATTATAAAGATAAAAGGAGAAGTCACCTATAATCTCAGTTCTAGACTTAATGACTTCTTTTTGGTAGATCTTATTCAGCCTTTGTCTTATGCAAGCTTGATATTTTTACAGGTAAGAGACAACATATGCACACTGTAACTTGCCCTTATATACTATGGGGAGTTTCCTGTCATTAAAAATTCTTTATAAGAAGTGATAAGTACAAAAATAATTACATTTCTAACCCTCTACTTTTGAACATTTAGGCTGCTTCTAATGTTTTTCTATTTAAAAAAAAAAGATTCAAAATGTAACATTAATGACATCCCAGAATAGGTCTGAAAAGAGTAAAATAGTTCCTATTCCATGAACTATTTTCCCCTACATTTACCTCCCTCAATCTAAGTCATAAAGAAATTGATTGAAAGACAGACTAGAGAATTATTCTTCAGTACCGCATAACAATACGGTAGAAGATCTCAACAGAGACATAAAAGCTGTCCAGTACTTCTTTTTGCCCTTCTCACTATTAGCTACTATCTCCTACCCTTCCAAAAAAATTGAAATCAGTTGGCCTGAGGACTACTGAATATCCAGAAATGTGCCTATGCACTACAACCTTCAATGAATCTACTTCCAAACCCAGCATTGATCTAGAATATGCCACCACCCACGTGATGCAGCTTCAGTGGTACCATTTGTATTACATTCTACGTGAAGCTCTCCAGGCTGTTGCTCCACATTTGTGTAAGAGCCAAATGAACAATAGAAAAACAAAAGTGTTCTCTGGCCACTTGAAAAATCCTTTTGTTGATCTCACTACAGTACTGATGGTGCAGTCTCCTTTGGCTTTAGTACCCAAGGCTTGTTAGTTGACTTGCAAAGTCAGTTTGAACACGTTTTCCATTCAAAAATGCTTTTTAAATCACCTCCAAGATACAGAGACACAGCACTTCTCTATGACAAAACTGGAACCAGACAACAGAGAACCCCTGACGCCTCCAGCAGGATAGGCACTTGAAGCAGCAGTTCACTATCTATGAGGGTCAGGAGCATAAAGAGAAGTCTAAGGCGTAGAGCAAAAGAAACACTTAAAGTTGAAGATAGAATAGGAACATTAAAAGATTCCTCCACTTATCAAACATCTGCCCTAAGCTCAAGGATATCTTGAAAGTTCAAGCCAGTGACACACTGGTGGTAACCATGAAAATAATAAAAACAAACCAAATACAGTTCAACTTCTCCCCAGTTAATGGCCTAGCAGAAAGGACTTGTCCATTTCTAGGCAGAAAAAAAGTACTAACCTCAGTCTCTTTGACATATTCAATCAGGCTACCAAAAATTGAAAGATACACACACCAATAAAAAAATAAATGCAACACACTGTCAAAAGATGAAGCAGCCAACAGAATCAGGCTTAGAGATGAGCCAGATAGGAAATTTAAAATAACTGATTAATATCTTAAAAGTTCTATTTGGAAAAGGTGAGTTGTATGCAAAAACAAATAGGAAATTTCAGCAGAGCAACGAATGCAATACAGAAAAAAAATGAAAATGCTAAAAATGACAAATACTGTAATAGACATAAATAATGCCTTCAAAGTTAGGCAGTGGCTCATGCCTGTAATTCCAGAAACTTGGGAGGGGGAGGCAGGAGGATTGCAACCTTGAAGGCAAAGGCAGCCCACATAATTTAGTGGGACCTTGCCTCAAGAAAAAAAATTAGAAAGGAGTAGGGAATTTAGGAGGGAGAGCACTTGCAAACTATGTGCAATGCCTTGGATTCAACCCTCCAGTACCAAAAAAAAAAAAAAAAAAAAAAAAAAAAAAAAAAAAAAAAAAAAAAAAAAAAAAAAAAAAAAAAAAAAAAAAAAAAAAAAAAAAAAAAAAAAAAAAAA